>VMDR010001453.1:0-126556 GCA_007922815.1 Macrotus californicus | reverse complement strand
GGAGGAGTGTGGGAGCAAGGGAGGGAGGTGGGATTGGCTGGGGTTGGGGGAAAGTGGTGGGGGGAAAATGCAGACAACTGTAAATGAACAACAATAAAGTAATAAAGTCTTAAAAAAAAATAAAGTAATTGCTGATAAGAAAGGATTTACTTCTGCCATTTAGGAGTATGTTCTCTGTATGTTTTATATATTTTTGTTCTTCATATCCTCCATTACTGCCTTTTCAAAAAAAATTAAGTAAATCCTACATATAAGATTTATTGGAGGCTTGATCTTCCCAAGCAAGTGATCACTTTTCCCTCTATTTCAATAGTTCCTAATGAGTATTTCCTTCATGAATATGTCCCAAAATATTTAAAAGGAAGGGCCTACCCTTTCTGGCCATAAAAGTAGTCTCAGGTTCTATCCCTGTTTTCATCCTCTGAATTAATTGCACCTTAAACACACATTCACCACACACTACTCACCATTTGTACATAAAGTTCATTGTTACTGTCCATTCTCTGCCTACATGTGGTTTGGTTTAGGCAAGATCCTAGAATATTTAGGAAGACTGTCTTGCTTACTGGCAGACAAAGAAGAGACAGAGAGTGAAAATAGCTTACATTGTAGGAGCGAGGATGCCTCTGCTTCCACTGCACCAGGAGCAGCTGGGCCACTACCAAGGTAGCGATGAGGATGAGGATCATTTCAGCATGCATGGCTTCGTGGCCACGGTGCTTGGCATGCATGCGTGCATGCTCGACCCTGAAAGCCAAACAGATGGAGTTAGTCAGGTCAGGGATGGTGTGGTGGTAAAAGGGCAGTGCTTCCCAGGGATATCCTACCAGTCCATAGTTCAGACCACTCTTGTGCTTTGCAGCTACAGGACACTATGCAAATTAGGGGCTAGAAATACACATGCCTTAGAGGACAGGCATTTTGGTATAGAATAGGGGTTCTATGGGCCCCAATAACCAAGCTCAGCTATTGGGTTAAATGTGGTTGGTCTGCTGCCTGCCCCCAATGGCAGATATAGCTGACACCTTTCCTATAACAGGAAAGAGATCCCAGGAGAAGCCTATGCCATTGCCCATTTCAAACCTATTTCAACCTGTCATAGGAAGGAAAAAGTAACCCAAAGAGAAGATTATAGCCATGAAGTCATACTCTTAGTCAATGATATTTATGATACCAATAAAGGAGTAACACTGCAAATATGTGCTAATTCCAGGGTTAAAGTTTTGCTTTTTGTCTTACCCTCTGTCGGGACAGGGATCCTAAAGACTAGTTACAGTCTGAAAAATTTGGATTGTTTTGACTTTATAGTAATTCAGGAGTAACTTCACCATTAACATCCACAGGTAAATAGCCTCCTCAAGGACTCAGGCACACAACTAGAAATTCTTATTTAATCTAAGGCCAGCATTCTCTTATCCTGAGAATTGGCAGCAAGCTATTTCCTTGGCCAATAAAAGCAGAAAGCTTCCTCTAAGAACAGAGAATAGTTACTTCTACCACTCTGGGTCAAGAACCAGCTGAGGGAGAAGAATGAAGAAGTTTGACAAAACTAAATACTAATGTAGCCTGTAGTTAGCTTTTATACAAATTTTCCAAATATGGGAGTATTAGGGAGGGAAGGAAAGGACAGCATAAACAGTAACTTCATGGAATTCCCAAGAGCAAGAAGAACCCAGTGGGATGAATTATAGATAAACGATAAAGCAAACAGAGCAAAAGGTTGATTGTAGAATCTTGGGGGTGAGTGTAAGGGTGTTCACTGTGCACTTCTTTCTTCTGCGGCCAATGTCAATGAGCCGGCCAGCCACAGCAGCTAAGGGTTCATTTTACATAAAACACTATCCTGAGTGGGAAAATCTGACAAAAAGATAATGGGTTAGATTCAGAAACCTTAAGGTTCAGACACATTTCTGTAGCTTTGGCCAAGAAAATTAACATCTCTACATCACAACTTTTTCACCTGTCAAAAGGAGTCCATATCTTTTCTGCCTTCCTCATAGGGGTGTTGTGAGCATGAGCTAAACTAAAGGAGAGATAACACTTGAATAACCTAAGGACTGTAGGGAGTTATAAAGATAACAAGAAATAAGTTTCTTGTTCTCAGACAATATATAACTGAATGGGTGTGGACAACAATGAAAGAAGGGATCTAGAACAAAGACCAGAGAAGTCATCTTTTTCATGTTCCCCCTTAATGCAAAAATTATTTCTGATATCCTTTGTTTGAATACTTCCACTGGATTGAGAATATATGCCTCTTAATGCAATCTAATCTAGAAGTGTGTCAACAGTCTCTGACACATTCTAGATACTCATATATGCTTATGAAGGAATAAAACTCCAATGCTTTAAGAAGAAGCAGGAGGTATTCTACTCTCAATATACCATGACTATTAAAAAAGTTTCTAGTAATGAGATAAAATCTATCTTCCTACAGCTTCAATGCCTTGAACCTAAACCTATACCTGGAATAATAAAGGACATATTCACTCCAGTTTCCCAATGTATCCCCTTCAACGATATCTTATGATCTTATTTTTAAAAAACAAAAACAAAAATTATCCTATTCCTAATACCATTTTCCTGGCCCTTTTAGTTCTAGAGCTTTATTTGTTTATTTTTAGAGAGAGGGGAAGGGAAGAAGAAAGAGAAGGAGAGAGACATCAATGTGTGGTTACCTCTCACATACCCCCTTCCAGGGGCCTGGCCCACAACCCAGGCCTGTGCTCTGACTGGGAATTGAACCAACAACCCTTTAGTTTGCAGGCCGGCACTCAGTCCACTGAGCTACATCAGCCAGGGCTAGAGCTTTTATTTTTTTAGTTGTCATTCAATTACAAGTTCTAGAGCTTTTAAACACTATTCATATAACACAATGTGAAGACCATTAATCCTGGCTGCCTTTTCCTAAACATCATCTAGCTAAAGATCCTCATATAATGTAGCATTTACAACATCCAGTGTGGCCTCAGCGTAGCGGAGACCCATGGCTTTGTCCCTCCCTTAAGGCAGAGGGCATAAATAGAAATGTATGAATATCTTCCAAATCATTTGAATTATTTCAGTAGCTTAGGTATACAACTGGTGCATATTAACCTTAAATCATCTAAAATCTCACTGGGTTTGTCGTGTGAGTTCATATCTTTGCCATTCTATATTTTTACAATCAATAGTTTTAATCTTAAAGAAGATTTTTTTTCTCATTATTACATTTGATTTCAGTTCACTAGTCAGCCATCTTGTGAAGTTTGTGGGGCAAGCACACTGAAACTCCTTTCCTAACTTGAAATCATGACAAGAAGCTACTTGCTGGCCCCCTCTGGTTACACAGCGAGTTACTAGCAAGTTGAGATCAGAAGCACATCTCCCATTTCCTCAGTCAGAGCGCCCTCTGCCCTGTTCTGTGGATGATGATGATGATGTTAATAAGAAAAATCATTGTCAAAGCAGGTGACACTTACTGGAAGCTTACTACATGCCAGGCACTATTCAAAGAATTCCATATATATTAATCTTTACAACAACTCTATTAGGTATAGGCACTGTTTTGATTCTCATTTTACAAATGAAAAAAACTAAGGCAGTGAGAAATTAAGTAACTTGCCCACACATAGCTAGGAAATGGTAGAACTAGTATTCAAACCCAGGTGGACGTTTGGTACAATTATGTATTTACTTCTCAGGACCAAGGGAGCTACCCAAAAGTGACCCAGGTACTGGAAAAAAGTCCCAAAAGACCTATCCTACTTACTGGTCATGAGTCACTGCCTCCCACAGACAAGGAAGCAAAAAAGGGTTGATATACAACTCTATTGGTTGGATTAACCTATGGATCCCAGCCTGGGGCCCACATTGTCACACTTACCTCCATTGCTCCTCTGGGGAGAGGTGTGACATATCAACCTGTAGAAAGATACAACCAGAAAAATCCATTACTACCTTAGAACTGTCCCAGCCCAAAATAAAGTGCTCACACATTCATCAATATCTTGAAGGAATTATAGGAAGCTTCAAATGCCACAGTCTCTATGAAGCCTTCCCCAGGACTCTAGTCCCCAGTGATCTCTCCCTTCTAGGACCAGCCAGTTGCACTGGCGCATGTCTGTGACTAACATTGTTTTGCATGTCTGTGCTAGGCAATGGACAGAAAAGAATGAACCTAATTCTCACAGCCTAGTGAGAAAGGTAGACATAAAAACAGAATTTTTTTTTATTACATGCTGAAGACTACCTATGGAAGAATAAAGAGGTGGCTTCTAATCCAACCTGTGATGTGGCAGATTAGTGAAAACTTCCTGGAGGAGATGTGAAATGTTAGCCAGATAAGGAAATGAGAGAAATATGTTTCAGGAAAGGGGCTAATATAAATATGAAGTTACAAAACATACAAACAATTGAGTACGGCTATAGCAAAAAGTACAAATCCAGATTAATGGGAGTGAAGCTAAACAAAATATTCTGTCATGTAATGCCATTTGACTCTAAATGGTCCCCATGATAGCAGGCAGAACATTATACTAGGGTGAACTAAGCTTTATAACAGCTCTGCTTTTAACTAGCAGTATGGTCTTCCCATCTCAAAGTTCTGATTCTATTTGTCAGCCTTGTCCTCTTCGATCAGAGTCTCTCAACCTTAGCACTACTTGATATGTTGGGCTGGTTAATTCTCTGTTTGGGGGGTAGGGAGAATGTTTAGCAGCATCCCTACCCTCCACCCACTAGATGCCAGTAGCTTCCAAACAGATGCAACAACCACAATGTCTACAGATATTGTCAAGTGTCCTCTGGGGAACAAAAATCGCCCCCAGTTGAAAACCACTGTTCTAGAATAATACTAAACTCTTTCTGAGTTCGGGGCTCAAGTATTTTGCTTTCCTGTAGCCATACAAAAGCACACCCAAGTCTCAGTACATTAAGTCAGGCAATACATCCTTATATTGAACTGAGCTGAAAATGTTCCTTGACGTACAGGAGACAAGGCTTCAGACGAGAATCACTCAAATGAATCAATCAGCAAATATTCCTTTAGTACTTACGATATTCAAGACCCATTCCCACTGTTTTTATAACTTCAGGAAAATACCTGAAGTGGAATGTTTGAAGTACAATGGGGAGAACTCCGTTCCACTAACTAGTCAAACTAGCACATATTTACCAGGCATAATTTATGTGTGTGTAGTGACAATGCCCAACACTAGGTAGGGGTTTCTGGTTTCCACCTATCCCAGCTTTCTAAGTAAAAAGGAAGGGAAGAAGGGAGGGAGGGAGGAGCAGCACCCCAGTGTTCCACAAAGCCAATGGGGCGATGAAGTCGATCCCCCTCCTCCCTTGTCCTACCTCGCATGTTACCTCACACATTCAGAATGGCAGAAGGGGCAGAGACACAGTGTGGGCAGGTGCCACACCCACAGTGTGGCGATTAAGAATCTGGAGGGGACCCTACCCAGATGGCTCAGTTGGTTGGAGCATTGTCCCATGCACCAAAAATGCTGCAGGCTCCATTCCCAGTCAGGGCACACACCTAGGGTGCAAGTTTGATCCCTGGTGGGGGCGGCACGTGGGAGGCAACCGATCAATGTTGCTCTCTCACATAAATGTATACCTCTTCCCCCAGCCCATATCTCTCTAAAATCAGTAAAAATATATCATCAGGTGAGGATTAAAAAAAAAAAGAATCCAGAGGGGGGAGGACTTCCAGTCAGGATGGCAGAGTAGGCCCTGACTGGTGTGACTCAGTTGGTTGGGCGACATCCCGCAAAGTGAAAGGTCGCCAGCTCAATTCTCGGTCAGGGTACATGCCTGGGTTGCAGGTTTGGTCCCAGTCAGGGTGTATATGAGAGTCAACTGATCTATGTCTCTCTCATGTCAATGTTTCTCTCCCTTTCTCGCTCCCCTCCTCTCTAAAAAGAAATAAAATCTTAAAAAAAAAAAGATGGCAAAATAAGTAAACGTTGTGCTCGCCTCCTCCCACAACGACATGAAAACTGCAACCAAATTACAGAAGAGACATCATTGAGAACCATCTGAACACAACTCCAACACCTTAGAATATGAAGAAGCCATGTCAAGACTGGTACGAAAGGCAGACACATGCAACAAGCAGGTCCCACATGCATGGTGTGGCAGCTAAAACATGGGAGGATCTTTTGACTGCTTAGGTCCCCCCTGAGTGAGGGGTCCCAGCCTCACACTAGGCTCCCCAGCTGAGGACTCCATTGCTGGGAAAAGAAGTGCCCATAATATTTGGCTGTGAAAACACGTGGAAATGGCAGGTGACAGGGGTGACAGGAAGCAGAGGGTGGGGGGAACTGCTAGAAAACTAGGCGCTGTGGGTCTTAAAGGAACCATGCAGACTCACTTACTCAAAATCACTCACTCTGAGCTCCAGAGCTGGGGCAGCAGCTCAGAAAGCACCAGGGACATAGGGGAGAAGCTGAACTGACTAAGCTTCAAGGCAAGGGCTGGAAGGGCAGCGGTCAGGGCAGTCTTTCCCAGACAAAAGTGCTGGAAGACACCACTGTTCCTTTGTTGAGCCCTCTCCCTATCTAGGCAGCAGGCGCAGACAGGCACAAAGTTGGAACACCCCGTTGAACCGGCCAACACCCTTCACCACACCCTGGTGATTCCCTGAGATCCCAGGCCCAACCAACTCGCTCACCAGGCTGGAACCTCTTTCAATAATTAGTCCACACAAGCAGCCTTCCTCAACTAGCACTAACGATTTTTCTAAAATCTCTCAAAGGTCCACAAAGCCCACAAAAACAACAGATGGGTTCAAAGTGTCCCACACCTCTTGTTAGGTGGTCACAAACCTGGTACCAGCAGCAGCCGGCCTTGGTTCACACCATGGCCTCTCCCAGGTGCCTTCAAGCCCAGCACAGGGAGCAGTTGACCTTGGCCCGTATCAGAGTCCCTCTCAATGGCCCCAGAACCAACATAGCTGGTGGCCAGCTTCAGACCATACTGGAGCACAACCCAATCAACTCCACAAAGGACATAACCAAAGGGCAGACTCACCAGACACCATAGCTCCACTAAGCAAATTCAGCTCCATGAAGTAAGCCCCCTGCACAACAACTCATCCTCAGCAGTCATGGCCATTCCTCACAGCCAGTCAGCCTGAGAGTCAATCTTACCTACTGACATGCCAACAGCAGTCAAGATTCAACTACAACAGGAACGCACAGACAATCCATACAAGGGACACCCCTAGAGCACCCGGCCCAAGTGACCATGGAAACTGAGCCACAGGACCCCTACATCATTATCACCCAAAGTCCAAAGTTTACCTTAGAGTTCACTATTGATGTTATACATTCTATGGATTTGGCCAAATGTATAATGGCATGTACCTATCATTAGTACATCATACGGAGTAGTTTCACTGCCCTAAAAATTCTCTGTGCTCTGCTTATTTTATCCCTCCATCTCTCCTAACCCCTATTAATCTCTGATCTTTTTACTGAGTCCATAATTTTGCCTTTTCCAGAATGTCAAATAGTTGAACTCAAAAAGCATGTAGCCTTTTCACATTGGCTTTCACTTAAAATACGCATTTAAGGCCCTGGCCAGGTAGCTCATTTGGTTAGAGTGTCATCCTGATATGCCAAGGTTGCAGGTTTGGTTCCTGGTCAGGGGACATACAAGAATCCACCAATGAATGCATAAGTAAGTGGAACAACAAATCCTCACCAGCATTTGGTGCTGTCAGTGTTCTGGGTTTTGACCATTTTAATAGATGTGTGGTGGTTACCTTATTGTTGTTTATGATATGGAGCATCTTATTGTGTGCTTTTTGGTATCTGTATATCTTCCTTGGTCAGCTGTGTTAAGACCTTTAGCCACTAATTAATTAGGCTCTTTTCTTATTAAGTTTTAAGAGTTCTTTGCATACTTTGGACAACAATCCTTTACCATAGCAATTTTCAACTGGTGTGCCACAAGAATTTTTAAAACATGCAATCAGGGGCACTGACCCCTTAGATTGTGAAATTAAGAAAAAATGACAATAGCCATCTGATGTGAGTGAATCAAATTTATATCTGTTTTTTGTCAGGTCAAAAAAGGATATATTTTTGGTGTGCCACAGAATTTTAGTAATTAGTTTAAACCCTGTACTTGTTGCATTTTGACGAGAAAAAAATATTTCAGCACTGGGTACTTGCTGGGGACCCATTACACTTGCTAGAACTTGTGTGAGTCACTCTGCTGCCCTGCAAGAGAAAATGTTTCATCATTTGCTCAATATTTGTTAGTTTCGATACCTGTCACAAGGTCCAGAATGAGTTAACAATGAGTACCCAGGTACCCACTGTACACATTAAAGATTGTTATGTCTTCTTGGAGAACTGACTTCTTTATCATTACATAATGCCCTTCTTGAGCCCTAATAACTTTCCTTGCTCTGAAGTTTGCTTTCTCTGAAATTAATATAGCTACTCCTGCTCTTTCTTTGATTAATGTTAGCACAGGATATCTTTCTTCATACATTCACTTTTAATTTGTATGTGTCCTTTTATTTCAAATGGGTTTGTTATAGACAACGTAGTTGGGTCTTGTTTTTTTATCCACTCTGACAATCTCTGTCTTTTAATTGGTACATTTAGCCTATCGATGTTCAAAGTGATTACTGATATAGTTGGATTAATATCTACTATATTTGTTACTGTATTCTATTTGTTGTCCTTGTTCTTGTTCCTATTTTTGTCTTCTAATCTTTTTCTGTCTTTTCTAGGTATAAATGAGAACTTACATGATTATATTTTCTCTCCTTTCTTAGTTTATCAGTAATACTTCGAATTTTAGTTCTTTTAGTAGTTGCCCTCGAGTTTGCTCTATACATTTACAACTAATCAAGTTCACTTTCAAATAATACCATACCACTTCGCAGTGTGAGCACCTTATGATAACTAAGTGACTCTGACCCTGCCCTCTCATGCTTTGCGGTATCACTGTCACTCACCTCACTACCCACATGCATACACATACACAAACACACTGTGTAAGTACATACAGCTGAATACAGTGTTGGTATGATTTGGGGGAAAAACTGCTATCTGTTAGATCAATTAAGAGTAAGTAAAACAAAAGAGCATCTACAGAATTCTATGGCTTACATTATAGTTAATGGTAAAGACTGAATGTTTTCCCACTAAGATCAAAACCAATGCCAGGATATCCTCTCTCACAACTACTATTCAACACCAGACTGAAGTTTCTAAGCAGCAAAATAAGGCAATGAAAGGACATAAAAGGCACACAGACTGGAAAGAAAGAAAACTGCCCCTATTTGTAGATGACATGATGGTCCGTACAGAAAATCCCAAAGAATCTACAAAAAAAAAAATCCTAGAACTAATAAGAGTTCAGCAAGGTGTGAGAATATAATATAAACACATGAAAAACTGTACTTCTATATATTAGCAATCAACATGTGGAAATCGGAAATACAATAAAATCCACAATTGCTCATAAAAAAAAGAGTAAGTAAAACATGCCAATTATTTCTTCTCCAATACTCTTCCCTTCTTTATGTAAATCTGAGTTTCTTACCTCTATCACTTTCCTTCTTTCTAAAGAACATCTGTTAACATTTCTTGCAAGGCAGGTCTGCTGGCATCGAACTGCCCAGTTTTTGTCTGTCTTTACTTCTCCATCTCTTTTGAAGGATAATTTCACAGGGTACAGATTTCTAGGATAGTGGGGGTTTTACTTTCAACACTTTAAACATTTCATTCCACTCTTTTTGCTTATAGTTTCTGAGAAGTAGATGTAATTCTTTTCTTTGCTCCTCCATAGGTAAGGTGTTTATTCCTCTGGCTTCCTTAAATAATTTTTTTTATCTTTGATTTTCTATAGTTTGAAAAATGATTATGCCTAGGTATAGTTATGGTTATTTTTGTTGTTGTTTTGTTTAGCATTTATCCTGCTTGGTGTTTTCTTAGCTTCCTAGATCTGTGGTTTGGTGTTTGACATAATTAATGTCAATTAGGGGAAATTCTCAGTCATTTCTAATATTTCTTCTGTTTCTTTCTTCTGGTATTCCCATGATGTGTATGTCTTAGTCTATCCAGGCTGCTATAACAAAAATACCATAGACTATGACTCATTAGCAACAAATATTTATTTCTTACATTTCTGGAGAGTGGTAAGTCCAGGATCATGGTGCCAGCAAATTTTGCATCTAGTGAGAGCTTGCTGGTTCACAGACAGCCAACCTTTTGGTGTGTCCTCACATGGTAGTAGGGGCTAGGGAGCTCTGTGGAGCCACTTTTATCTGGGCACAAATCCCAATTATGAGGGCACTACCTTCATGATGTAATCACCTCCCAAAGGCCCCTGTGGAGGAGAGAGTTTCAAGGTGTGACCAATGTCTGAACCATGAACTGGACCCAGGCCAGAACAGAGATATATTTTCAGTCCAAGTTCCTTGAGTCTGCATGTTCTAACACCCACCTCCTACTATCATCACGTTGGGGATTAGGGTATAAATTTGAGGGACACACAAACAACAATATACAAATTTTGTAGTTTTCTCACAGTTCTTGGATATCCTGTTTTTTTCTAGTCCTTTTTCTCTTTACTTTTCACTTTTAATAGGATTCTATTGAGATATTCTCAAACTCAGAGATTCTTTTCTTCAGCTGTGTCCAGTCTACTGAGAAGCCTACGAAAGGCATTCTTTATTTGTTACAGTTTTCAATCTCTAGTGCTTCTTTTTGGATATTTCTTAGAATTTCCATCTCTGCTTGCATTGCCCATTTGTTCTTGCACGCTGTCTACTTTATCCACTAGAACCCTTACATATTAATCATAGTTGTTTTAAATTCCCAGTCTAATAATTTCAAAGTGGAGACTGCCAAGCTTCTTACATGTTATATCAGAACACTTTGTGCACTTTTTTGTTGGGTTACTTATATTTTTATCGTTGAATTATAAAAGTTCTTTATTCCCTTATCTGATATATGACTTGCAAATATTTTCTGCCTTTCTGTGGGTTGTCTCTTCATTTTCTTGTGGTATCCCTTTGCAAAACAAAAAAGATTTTTATTTTAATGAAGTCCAATTTATTTTTTTCTGCCAAAAATGAGTCTAATTCTGATGCTCGCTCCGTCAAATCAAAATGTGTTTATTGGCTTTTGGTAGTTACAATTTTTCCTGATAGCTGGGCATGATATACCAGGTAAAAGGAACTGCTACAGAACAGACAGGCCCTCAGTAATGTGATGGTAAGATGTGGGAGGAGGGTAAGTACTCTACAGTCTAATGATTGGGTTTCAGTCTTTTAGTGAGTCGGTGTCAACTTCATTTAGTGCTTCTCAGTCCCTCAGCCATCCTCTTAGATGAGACACGATGGCTTGAGTGAGCTGGAGTCAGTGTTTCCCTTCTCTCACATGAAAGGCTAGAGCTGGCTAAAGTTGTATATTTCCCTTCCCCTAGGTGAGTTAGGCTCTGATCTCTGATAAAACCCCAGCAGGTAAGGCTATGGTTAAATAGTTTCTCCTGAGAGCTGGCCTTATTAAGAATAACAGAATGCCCTGTAGTAATTTTCAATGGTTCCTTTTCTTCATGTCAGAAACACAAGGGGATTTTTCTCAATACTCAGTGTAAAAACTTGATAGATATCCAGGAGGTAAAACCCACAAAACTGTAATGGGTCTTCAATGACTGAGTCCCGCTGGAGTTTTCAGCTCTCAGTACTGTCCACACTGAGCCTCCAGCGATTCGTCAATTACAGTCCAGGTTTCCCTACTCCAGCACTGGTTCCCACAGAGGTTTCTGCTCCTTTAAATTCTGATCCTCTGTATTTGCCTGTTGGTCTCTCCAGTTATCAGGGCAGCAGTCTGTCCTGTGACCTCACTTTTCTTACAGATCTAAAAAGAACTGTTGATTTTCAGTTTATTCAGCCTTTTACTTGTTAGGACAAAGTGGAGACTTCCAAGCTTCTTGCGTGTCATATCAGAACCCTTCCTCTACTTTTTTATTGGGTTATTTACATTTTAATTGTGGAATTTTAAGAGTTCTTTATTTCCTTATCTAATACGACTTGGAAATATTTTCTTCCATTGTATGAGTTGTCTTTTCACTTTCTTGGTGGTATCCTTCGCAACACAAAAGTTCTTCATTTTGATTAAGTCTAACATTTTTTTCTTTTATTGCTTGTGCTTCTGGTATCATTCTATGAAACCATTGCCCAATCTGGTCATGATTTATGACTATGTTTTCCTCTAAGAGTTGTATAGCCTTAGTTATTACATTTAGGTTATTGACCCATTTTGAGTTAATTTTTGTATATGGTCCAACTCAGTTCTTTTGCATATGGCTATCTACTTGTCTCAGCATCATTTGTTGAAAAGACTGTTCATTCCCCATGCGTGCCTGATTTTTCATAACTGGCTCTCAACTCTAAAATGGTAATAGTACCCTTATTTTCCACATCATTTTCTTCAATGCCCACACAGCTCTACAAATTTTAGTAAAGACAAAAATAAAAGATTAGCTAGAGAATTGTATATAATACAATCACTCAATCAATCAAACAGGCAAGCCTCTGAAGCTATTTGTAAAGTTTGAATCATTTATTTATGTACTCAATTTCAACTTAAGGTATTCCTATTCTAAAAAAATAAAATAATTAGGCTGTTTTAAAAGCATACATTTAACTCAGCCCAGGGAGCACAATCACTTCCATTTTACAGAAGGCACAGATGAGATAGAAAGGCAAGAAATGACTCATTGAAGATTATGGTTATTGGGGACAGAGTCAGGAGTGGTGGAGAGAGGGTCACAGACCTTATGGGGAAAAATCAGTCAGGACACAGGGCCTCAAATGATCAAGCTAATGATTAGTCCCAGGTCCTTCTAGGGCCACATAATGACTTTCATGAGACCTAGGTATTTTTGCTTTTGTGGGCTGCTTCCTTCATTAAAAATATATTAAAATATTTTTTATGACTGCATTGGTATCAAGATGTGTAAACCAGGCTGGATTATATCTACTTATGTTTTCTCATTAAAAGAAATGAAGACATTTTTGTGGATCTCTGGGCACTGTGCCTACTGTACCTAATGAATAAGTTAGCCCTGGGTCTGTCTCCCCAAGCTGCCAAGTCACTTTGCTCTGTGGCTTCTGAGATTCTCTTCTCTACTGGGACTAGCTGATCAAGCAGCATGTGGTTTAAGTTCACACTAAGTCTCATACTGCCTAAATCCACACACACACAAAACGGTAACCTCAATCTGTCATACAAGCACTATAACAGCATTAGGCAATCATTTTGACAATAATGTGTATTCTGTGTTCAAGAAGGGTCTAGATACATTCATAAATGATCAAACCCAAATACAGAAACAGACATGGGACTGACCTACAAATGCCAAGGTTATGGGAAGCATGTGCATCGCATCTTGATGGTAGCCAATCAAGATTTGCTTGTTCATTCATTCATTCAATCACAAGACAGGCATAAAACAAAGTCTCTTTCTTTATAAAATTTAAATTTGCATTCTAATGTAAAAGATAAACAAATATGTAAATAAGCATATATTTACATACATTAAATGTTATAAAGAAAAATAAAGCTGAGTAAGAGAAGAAAGAGTAAAATATAAGGCTGTTTTGTTGCTACATGTAGACACTTGGTTTCCCCAAAAGGTTTCCAACAATAGAACATGCTGGGCAGGATAAACAGTGAAAATTAGCCCATGTGTGGTATGTCTTAATTACTTGGGTTTTATCTCATTCCCATTTTCACCCCAAGAAATGGTTTCAGGACACTAATCACCTTTCTCAGTGAAGAGAAGCAGTTGTAGGTCCTAATCTGGCATAGCTATTTACTGATATTCGTTTTATTTTAAAGAACAGGGCACTTCTCCCTATGCCTCTGTTTCCCCACATATAAAATGGGGGAGGTTGGCTTAGGTGGTTTTCAAAGTCCCTTAAAGCTAAAATGTTACAGTAATTCACACCAAATATGTCTAACTCCAAAGCTTTGGAGTCAGCTATAATACTTTGGCTTTCCAAACTCCTACAGTTTCCTTAGTTAACATAGAAGTAAAAGTAAAATGCCTTCAGTATGGTGAGGTGTGATATAACAGGACGTGACCAAATTAAATCAATGAAAATGTACCAAGTGACTACCATATGCATGCATCAGAAACACCCATCACTCAAGGGATGGCTCCTTGCTCTGGCTCCAAGTACCTGCTTACTACAAAGGGACTTAAACTCTGGAACCCCATCCACCAGGGCAACCTGGCATTTCAGAGGTCTCAACTGATTCCTCCAAAACGTAAAGACTGATCACCTATGCAGCTAGAAACTTCATTCTTTCACAAAATATTAAAGATGATTAAGTCCAACCTTTGCCCTTGAGGTATTCACAGGCCAGGGTGGGTGGAACAGGCTATTAAACATAATATAATATGATAAGGATGACCACTGACACATGAAGAAAATGTTGTGTAAGTGCAGAGAAGGGAAACATTAGCTAGCTCCTAAACCTGATATGAATACAGCACAACAACCAGGCTGGTTGCTGCTATCTCCTGGGCACAGATACTGGTCTGCTGGGTGATTAGATTAAGAAGTAAAGCCCAAAGATTCACAGCCTACCCATATCTGTGTCTCCCCATTCTCCTCTCATTCACATTTTTCTCCAACTTCTTAGCCTTGCCAAGAATTCAAGACCAATAAATCAAAGTGGAACTACCTCACTTTTCAGACCTCATAAATCACCTGGGGATCATGCTCAGCCAAATTGTAAGGCCTAACAGACAGCACACTCTAGGCAGTGAAGTGAAAGTAGATGCTGGCTGTAACAACTGCCGCCGCTGCTGTCTGCCCCCCACAACCACCCCTCCTACCATCAAAAGAAAGCATATCCTCCAAGCTAGCTAAGCTGGAAAGCTTTTTAAATGAAACTTTTCAACTACATAGAAAAATAGAAGAAATAGTTTAATGACCTCTCTCCCATTTAACAATTATCAAATTGGGGGCACCTAATATTTCCGTCTTTGGTTCTACAATTCCTATCCTACCAAATTTGTTACTCTTCAGACTGGCTTTCCCTCCACCAGACCCTCCTCTCTCACTATTTCCTATATGCACTCCAGCTTCCCATATACTCTATACTTTTCTTCCCATCCTTAAAGACCCAACCCAGATGTCACCTCCTCCAGAAACTCTTCCAGAACTATCCTTTCTATGGACTCCTAAAGCCTTTACAGTTTGGACTATTCATGTGCTGATCACATCTACCCACCTGTAAAACCTCCCCTGAATTTTTCACTGCCACACCTCCTTAGTACAGACCATCCTTGCTCTCTCCTAGATTATTTTAGAGACTTTCAAGGTGATTCTCTGACTCTGATCTTGCCAGAACAGACTCATAACACAGGAGCAGCCACAGTGATCTTTATGAGACACACATCTGACTGCTACTTTGACAAATTCTGATAACGTCCAAACTCCTTTGCATGACACACAGATATAAACTGTTCAACTAGCTACTTATCTCACCATTCTCCACCAAAAAATGGCTTACACTCCAGCCACACTGAACCACCTACCATTCTAAAATGTTCCCTTTTACCCCTCAATGCCTCTACTGATGGCTGCTACCGTCTTCTCCTTCTAGAATTCTTTCCTCATCTCCACTGTCTAGTTCACTTCTATTCACTCTTTAAGATACAGCTCAAGCCCTGGCTGGTGTGGCTCAGTGGATTGAGCGCCAGCCAGAGAATTGAAAGTTCACTGGTTTTATCCAGGTCAGGGCACATGCCTGGGTTGAGGGCCAGGTTCCCAGTTGGGGGATCTACAAGAGGCAACCCATTGATGTTTCTCTCACACATAAGAGGAAGTCAGAACTCCTCAGCAGGCTACACAATGCTCTCCACAAGAGCATTGAAAGTAAGTTCTTGTGACCACACCAGGCCACAGTTTGACCTGATTGCCTTTCCAGTTTTACTTTCCTCTGTCCTCTCACTCCTCTGTCACTTAACATATGCTCCTCTGTACTATGTATAATATACCAGAAAGTACATGTACTTTGGAATTAGATAAATCTGGAAGCCCTACTTACTTGGATTAAGGTAAGTCTTCCCTGCCTCTTTAATCCCTTCTCCATTTCTGTCCCCAGAGTGATCTAAAATGCAAACCTGATCCATGTCACTCAGCTAAGTGCTTAAAGCTCTTCCATAGCTAATCATCCATCACACATAAAAATCCAGACTCCTTAGCACAACATGTAAGGCCTTATATGATCTTGCACCTGCCTCCCTTTCTAGTCTCTACTTTCTGATTACTCCCCACCTTCTACTCTGATGCTCCAGTAACACTAAACTGCACACGGTTCTCTGGCAATGCCATTCTCTACCTGTCATCTCCCACCTTGCACAAGTTGCTCCTTCTGTCTAGAGGACCCTTCTCTTCCTTCTTTGGTTGGTTACTTTCTAGTCATCTTTCACACCAGCTAAAGTACCACTTCTGGAGAGCCTTTCCTGATCCCTTGCCCACAATTTTCTGTGCTCTCAGAGGTTTCTCTATTAAACCTATTACAGCAGTTGTTACATCTGTTTGACTAACTCTTCCGCTAGACTATGAGCTGCCTGAGGACAGGGCCTATGTCTTCACTATCCTTCACAACTAAAATAATGCCTTGTTCAGAGTATGTTTGATGAATGCATAGATGAATGAACAGAATTCTCCCCCCATATACATAAGCCTGGCATAACAAATAACTTTATTAATATTTAAAGCTGATAACATTGTGACTCCGAGTGCTGTACTGACTTGCCTCAAGTAACATCTGTGTGGTAGAACTAGGGTAAAGAGCCAGACTTCAGAGTCCCAGAACAATGTCTAAACTAAGTCCGTATTTCCACTTATCTAATTAACACCACCACTTAGATGTTTAAATAGCAGCATTTCACACTTAATGGGGCCAAACAGAATGTTTCACATTTTCTCCCTCATCCCTCCAAATTTCTTCCCTGGTCATTCCTGTTCCAGCACAAGATACTATCAACCATGATGTTGCCAATTATCAGGTCAGAGCAAAACAAATCCAAAAAACCTTGGAAGTCAAGCTCAATTATTTTCTTTCCCTTACATCCCAAATCCAATTCACCTGCAAGTAAGTCCTGTAGGCTCTACTTTAAAACAATCTAAATTCATCCACTTTTCTCAAGGTCTCCTCTGCCACCCGTCCCCCACACCCACCTCTCCAACACTATTTCTCATCTGGACTACTACAACAGTCTCCTAATTGCTCTCCTTGAATACTCCCCACTACAATCCAATATCCTGAAAGCAGCCAGAAAGATCTTTTTAAAAATGTAAATCAACTCATAACTTCCGTTTTTAAAACCATCCGAAATTTTTTCATTGGACTGCCAATAAAATTCAGTATGTTTAGCAGCATCTGTAAGTCCTTACAGATCTGACTGTGCCAAACTCCCTGACCTCATATGGTACTATTGTTCCCTTGCTACTATAACAGTCACATTGGCCTTCTTTTTGGTCCCAACACATGCTTAGCTCATTCGCACCAACTTGAACTTGCTTCTCCCTCCACCTGACACATGTCTGCTCCTAAATCTTCAAATTGCTAAGTCTTCATTATTCAGGTCTTGGTTCAAATATCATCTCCTACGAGGCTTTCCATAACCACCCTATTTAAAGTAGCACCTCGTTCTCTACCACATTATCCTACTTTCCTCAGAGCATGTATCACCACTTCGAGTTACCTTGTTTGTTACTTGTTTGTGATCTGGATTCACCCATTAGAAAGTAACTTCACAAGAGCAAAGTCCTAGGATGTCTTGTTCACTGCTGAATTACTGGGACCTAGAAAAATGCCTGATATACTTAAGTCACAAATATTTGAAGAATAAACAATACAGGTTACACACTTAATAAATGTTTGATGAGCCCTGGTCGGGTGGCTCAGTTGGTTGGAGCATCATCCCATGCATCAAAAGGCTGCGAGTTCGATTTCGAGTCAAGGTACATACCTAGGGTGCGGGTTCCATCTCCCATCATGGCATGTACAGGAGGCAATTAATCCATGTTTCTCTCTCACATCAATGTTTCTCTCTCCCCCTCTTTCCTCCCCCTTTCTCTCTCTCTATAAAATCAATAAAAACATATCCTTGGGTGAGGATTAAAAAATAAAAATAAATAAGTAAATGCTTGATGAATGTGTAAATGAATGAATGAATTAGAAAGAGGAATGGAAAGGTCAAGAAAAGTAAATGGAAGCACTGCTTAATATTTTTACAGCTGCTCACTTTCCTCCACACTCACTGCCTTTATTCTTGCTCAGCTCCTCATCACACTGACCTCAGACTGCTGCGGTACTCCTTCTCCCCTCCCCAGCCGACCCCTCCAAAAATAGCGTCCATACTTCTACCAGAGCTTTCATCATCCTGGGACATAGATCTGAACATGGTAGAAGCCCAAGCTTTTTAGCACGATGTTAAAAAAGACTCTTCAACCTTATCACTCACTGCCATCCCTTAAGTTTAGTCTATACTCCAGTTATACATAATTTTTTATAGTTCCCAGAACAGTCCATGCTGTTTAATGCCTCCAAGACTTTGCATATCTTCTCACTTTGCTAAATCACTCTTCCCTACCTCCAGGACTATATACTGAATTCAAACACATCCTCAAGAACTCAAGCACCTTCTTGAATGATTCCAAGCAGGGTGAATCATTCCCTCTTCTGACCACCATGGTCATAACACACACTTACACTATTCTACAACTCTTGGTTTCTATGTCTGTCTTCCTCTATATGACTATTAGCCCCCTGAAAGTATGAGCTATGTCTTTATTTTTGTGTCTCTAGCACAGTACCTGGTACATAGAAGCACTCAATAATGGATGACTAAAGGAACAAATAAACATACTGGGTTGGCCAAAACAGCAGTCCCCAACCTTTTTGGCACCATGGCCAGTTTTATGAAGACAATTTTTCCACAGATAGGGCAGGGGGTGGAGCGGGAGCTTTCAGTATGATTCAAGTGCATTACATTCAAGCTCACCGCCAGCTGTGTGGCCTAGTTCCTAGCAGGCCCAGACCAGTACCAGTCCATGGCCCTGAGGTTGGGGACCCCTGGGCCAAAAAGTCCATTTAGTTTTTTCTGTAAAAGATACTTTTTTAATTCTCACCAATAGCTTTATTGATTTGGATATTTTGAGTATGTTGGCTATCTCCCGCTATTGGCTTCTAGTGGGTAGAGTCCAGGGGAGCTGCTGAACATCTTCCAATGCAAAAGATGGCCCCACAGCAAAGAATTATTTGGCTAAACTGTCAATAGTACCAAGAAACTTCACAAGCCACTTTTGACACGTTCAGTCAGTCACAGCACTTACTCCATGTACTGCACAAATCTTTTTTTGTTTCAGTTGTTTTTAACTTTCTTGAAATAATAAAGCTTAATATGCCAAAAAATGTGTGTATCTTCTTCCATCTTCAATATTAAAATGGCTGCACAAAAACTTAACAATTTTGAAGTTTTTTTTAAATGCATGCTGATGTGACAGCTGTCACAATACAATCTAACAAAACTGTTTCAGGTGAAATAAAAACAACTAAGCACTACTAGAGCCATCGTACAAAAAAAACTACACCAACATTTTGGCCAACCCAGTATCTTAAATCCCCAGCTGGCATTCAAAGTCAACCTCATGTTGGTCAAACCTGTTTCTAGATTTAGCACTTGGTCCTCTCTTACTTGTTGATCCCCAAACATACCCTTCTTTCTCACATTTACTTTATTCATAAAGAGGCCTTTATTCATAATACGCCCTCTAGTGAAAGTTAATAATCCATTAAGACCCAGCTCAGACAGCTCCCCCTCCATGAAGTCTTTCCTAACCATACCAATTAAATGGGATTTGCTTTCCCAATAGCACCTTGTTTTTACTACTGATAAGATATTTCTAGTTCTAGTTTTATAATTATAGCCACTTCCTTTCCAACTAGGCTACATGTCTTATTTGTCTAACTGGATTATAAGCTTCTTGAAGGCAAGAAACATGTATTAGCATCTTTTCTCTCATACCAAGTGCCTAACAGAGTGCTTTGCACAAAGCAACAAGTTACCAATAGATGTTTCATTAGTGGAGAATAGTATGGTTGAGGAGCAAAGATTTCATGCTTTCATTTCTTCATACATTCGCTTTTACACTGGCGTAAACAGGCTTCCTAGCCATATGGTAAACTTTTACCCCTCCTTTAAGAATCAGCCCAACATCATATCCTCTCTGAAGTCTTCTCTAACCCTCCCCAATACACACTTAAGCACTCTTCTTTCATGTAACTGTGGTACCTTGGACATTACTCATCACACTATATTGTCCTTATCACTTGATAGGCTCCTCTTCCCACTAGAACATGAACTCTTCTGAAGCAGAGGAGGTCTCTTTAACCATGTATGAATTCCCAAGACCAACTAAAATATCTGGCATAATTAAATGCTTAGTAAATATATAGTCAACTTTGAAAAGAGTGAATCCGTATTATAGAATACACCAGAAATAGAGATTATGGAGTCACATTGCCAGGTTTAAATCCTAATTCCACTTATAAGCTATGCAACCTGAATAAATTACTTAGCTGTGCCTCAGTTTTCCTTATCTGAAAAATAAAGATAATAATAATATTCAAATAGAATTGAAGAGCTAATGCATGTAAAATGCTTAGCATAATGCCTGGCACATAGTAGGCACGAAAAAAGTTAGCTATTATTGTCATCATTAGACTAAAAGGAGAAAAAGACTGTTGCAAGGCACTAAGTAACAGACTGGAGAAGAGGTCAGGCTCAGTCCTATGGGCAATGGGGGGGGCGGGGGGCGGTAAAATGTCACTGGAGGCCGCTTAAGTAACAGAAGCATCCAGTTATTGAGAACACCCTACCAGAAGGGGAAAGGACAGAGGGAACACAAATCTGGGCAGAGCTTACGTGCTCTGCCTCCAGTTCTCTGCTTCCCCTTTCTGCACTGTTTCTCTCTAGTTGCCCAGGGCCAACAGTCCCATGGCTATAACTCTGCGTTCCCTAGGGTGAGCTGCACTTTATTTATTGATTTTTTTTTTTAACGAGTGAGGCAATTTATTAACCCACCATCATTTGTTCTAATGCTTCTTGTTGGCAGCTGTCACCTGTCCAGCAGGTCTGTCTAGATCTCTCTGTCCCTGAGGTGTCCGTTTACGGCCCCCATCCTGGTCCTTTTCCACCATTTTCAGCCCCTCCAGGGCTTGGAGGACCCAGAGGGCCATGCTTTTGGAACGCTGCACTTCAGAGGGAACTAATGAGATTATGTTTACCTACAGATTTTCCTCTGAGGAGCAAAGAGGTAACAAATGACTTCAAGAAGAGAAAACACAAAGAAATAAAGTAGAGATGAGGAATGACACCAGATGAATTATCTTCGGTTGGCTTTCACAGAGTAAGCTTTCAGGCCAAATAGTTCCAGGTGGACTGAGCCTATTCTCTCCAGAGGCATTCTCTGGCAGCACCTGTGCCTCTCCAAGAGTCAAAGATGCAAAGAAGCAAGATCTGGGCAAAGGTACCAAGAGGACTTAAAGAATTTTGCAACAGAAGTATTCAAAGAGAGAATAGACTTACTATAGAATAATAAGCTCCCTATCATTAGAAAGGTTTAAACACAGACTGAGGGAGCACTTCCTGGGGATGTTCAATATGGGTGGATGGACTACATTTAAGATTCAATTTCAATAAACTCTGGAATATCTACCCTATTCTAGCTACTATGAGAGATGAAGTGCTGGGAACACAGAGATAAAGAATGATACCATTTTGTCCCCTCAAGGAGTTCACTGCCTAATGGGGGAGACAAACAATGCCCACACACTAAGTGCTGACACAAACCTGTGTAGGGAGCTCTGGTGGCAGAAAGCAGGGCCTCAGATTCTGTGCCCATAACTCACTGGTAAGGAGCAATGTGGCATTAATTAAACATGAAAATGCTTCATGAGCAGTTTATAAGCAAACATTTGTCAAGCGCTATTTATGTCAGTTAACCTTTGATTTAGTCAACACTTCCTTAATCTTGAGCAGAATCCGTATCTACACTCATTTATTCAATAAACATATTAGTGTCTACTATGTGCCAAGCGCTGGGGAATGTACAGAGATGAGAAAGACAGTCCCTTCATTCAAGGAGTTAGAACATTTCTCTTCATCTTCCTCTCTCTCCAGCCCCTCTTTATTGATCAAATGACACCTTAAACTCCTTCTAGAATTAGATAAGTTATTAACTCATAAGGTTAATCAAAAAGTGACTTAGAAAGCAAGAGTGAGAGGGGGATGGGAGGTGTTGTAAAGGGAAACCAAACAGGGAAGACTGTCTGCAGACCTGTTTCTGCCAGAGTGTGAGACTCCACATAAAAAGTTAATGGTTATGGAATTCGAGATCATATATTGGCCTTTTTAGCTACAACTTTCCTATCACCATTTTTTCTCTTATCCAATATTGTTAGCACAGATTATTAATAATTACACCTTTGTTCAGTCATTCACTAGTATTTACTAAATACCTGAGAGGAATTATAGGAAACATAAGGCATAGTCAAACACTGGGATCCAGGACTTTCAAAGCTGTTAGAGATCTCTAAGGTCACCTATTCCAAACCAATCATTTTATAAAGAACCAAGGTACAGAGAGGTTGGAATCCTTCATGAGTTCGTATCTTCACAAACTTACTGAATCATACTCTATGCCAGGCACCAGTCATATAAGTATAATTAGGACTTTCAAGGAGAATCCAGTCTTATGGGAAAGAGAGACAGCATGACCCCAGTCAAATCACCTCTGAAGTCCCACATTTAGATAGAAATGTCTAGTATAAAATAGTATGAAAAGCATATAGTACTCATATTGCCCAGAGTGATTAAGAGCACAGGTACTAGAGTAGAGTCTTAGATTTGAACCCTAGCTCGGTCCCATAGCTGTATGACATTAAGCAAATTACTTAAATGCTCTAGTCTTCAGTTTCCTCATCTGTAGAACAGGGATAACCATAATAGTATCTACCTTATAAGGCTGTGGTATTAAAACGTGCATAAAACACTTATGAAGGACCTGGTATAGAGCAAGTATTCCATATTATTTCACCTTCAGCACTCTCCTGCTGAGCCCTGGCCTCAGAATCCTTCTCAACATAACCTTCTAAGCATCTGATATCACTTGGCTATCTCTGGGATAAAACAAATCTGCTACTGCTAGTCTAGAACTTCGGTCTATTGTTTATTACTCTAGTGTTTTCCCCAGTATACTATGCTACTACTCATTTTATATGCCTTTAAAAAGTCCCCAAATAGGCCCTTACTGGTGTGGCTCAGTGGATTGAGTGTTGGCCTGCAAACCAAGAGGTTGCTGGTTCAATTCCCAGTCAGGGCACATGCCTGGATTGCCCCCAAGTAGGGGCATGTGAGAGGCAACTTATCAATGTATCTCTCACACGCTGATGTTTCTTTCTCTCTCTCTTTCTAAAAAAGAAAAAAAAAAGAAAAAAAGTAACAAAATATATGGTCAGATATCCAAGATTAAATTTCAGTCACACATGACTCAAACCCTCAATAAGATCTTGGCTTTCACTGACAACCCCTAGAGAAGAAAACCCCTGGAAACAAGGAACATTTACCAAATGTCTACAGGGAGAGACCCACAAGAGGAAAAACAAAACACAAGACAAAGCTGTGATTACTACTTAAAGAAGCAAGGATGGGAACTACCACTCTCTGCCTTCTGGGGTTTACCAATCTAGCTAGGAAGAGGAGATATGACATGGACCACCATTGTATCCTTGATGTACCCAATATCACAGCACCTGTGACACATTTTTATACTTATTTATCTACCTATGCTCATCTGTGAACTCCTCCTTCTCAACCTTCTTGGTATTATCAGGTATAGCACACAGTGCCTGGCACTCAGCAGGTACTTCAGAAAAGTTTGACGATAAATGAACACAGAAAAATTGTAAAACGCTGGGAAAGAAATTATTGGTATAGATCAGAATAGTTCCAGAAGCCAAGAGAGCCCTGGGCTAGAACAACCTTAAAGTTCAAGTGGAATTTGGAGGGGAAAGCAAGGTATTCTAGGCAGACAGGACAGCGCCAACAAAGACCTGAGAGTAATTAGAAAAAATTTTAGATATGATTTAATCCAACAGTTCATTTCTCACAGGGATGTTATAAACATTCAATCAAAAGGTATGTACTGCTGTGCCCAGTGTGGCTCAGTTGGTTGGGCATCATCCTGCAAAGCAAAAGATCACTGGTTTGATTCCCAGTAAGGTGCATGCCTGGGGTGCAGGCTCAGTCCCCAGCTGGGGCACATGTGAAAGGCAACTGACTGATGTTCCACTCACACACCAATGTTTCTCTCCCTCTCTTCCCCATTCTCTCTTAAAAAAAAAAAAAAAAAGTATGGACTACTGAGCAGAGGAACTGGCATATCATAAACAGTTGCTAAATGGTAGCTACTATTACTACTACTCAAAAATAATAATTATCAAATGCTTATTAGATGCCAGACGTATACATGTGTATCAGGCACCATACTGAGTGAAGAGACTACAACAATGAACAAAACAGACTTGGACTCAGCTTCCTTATGTAGTTAACAGTCTGGTGGGTGAGACAGACAATTAAAATAATGGTTGCTGGGGCTGGGCTAGGGGAAGTAAAAGGGATCTGAAAGAATATAAAGTAGGGTCACCCAATCAGAAGGCAGTAAGAGAAAGCTCCTTGAAAGGCATTCTGAATCCCTTCAAGGACTGTAGACTTCAAAATGAGATTTTGTTTGAATAAAGGGTTTTGTGACTAAATAAAGGTTTAAAAACCACCAATCTAGTCCAACCTCCTCTTTTAGCAAGAATAAAACAGAGCCCAGGAGAGGTAAATTATGCACTTGAGGCAATAATACTTCAAGTTAGTTGTAGGCTAGAATAGTTGCTTTGAGCTTCAGCTGGAAACTACTCACTGATCTGCATAATATCACATCATTTTGGCAGATGAACAAGCACTGGGAGTGGACACAACCAGAATTTGCAAGCACTGGTTAGGCAGACAGGTTGGCCCTGATTGGATGTTTAAGCGCTTTTCTACCTTAGGTTCCAAGCCAGCTCTCTGTGCCAAAATGATGCCTCCTATTTCTCTCAGGAGCTGGCCAGCTACCCTTTCTGGGAGGAACCCATTGTGTCCTAGAGTAGGTCTGAATCTGCTCTGGGCCTCCTAGCCGGCACCCAGGCTGTACCCTATTAACATGTTCAAGCACCCTGAGGTTGGTCAGTCAAGATCACAGCCCATTTAATACCCAGCCTAAGCTGGCTAGACCTAGCTCTCATCTCCCTAACTACCTCTGGGCTAATCGCTCCTCGTGATCAGGGTTTCAACAAAACCAAATTATCAGTAAATTAAAGGATCTATACAGAAAAACCAATATTCCTTTTGTTAGCCTCCACTTTTTTTTTTTAAGATTTTATTTATTCATTTTTAGAGAGAGGAGAAGAGAAGGAGAGAGAGGGAGAGAAACATCAATGTGTGGTTGCCTCTCATGCCCCCCGTACTAGGGGATCTGGCCCGCAACCGAGGCATGTGCCCTGACTGGGAATCAAACCGGAGACCCCCTGGTTCACAGCCCGCACTCAATCCACTGAGCTACACCAGCCAGGGCTGTTAGCCTCTACTTTGAACCTGTGAGGAATGAAATGCTGCTTCATGTTTTGGAGATGGAACTTTTGAAAGAAAGGGGTAGTTTACTTTAGTAAGATGAGTCTGCAGTTTAGGTCTTTAAACTGAGGGGAAACAAACACTTTGGAATGTATAAAAATGGGTTTAAATTTTAGTGATACCACTTAGCAGTTGCAAGACTGTTGGCATGTCTCAAATATTCTGAACCTAACTTCCTTGATCATAAATAGAGCTAACTAATAACTTACCTCACAAGTGAGAGACTAAAAATGCTCTTTCGTATCAGTCACTTACTAAATGTATTATATCAATTTTCACATATAATTGAAACCATAGTTTTAAATTACCTATCTCTAGAGCACAATAATAGATAAAGAAATGGAATCAGGGTGCTCGTGTCTCACGGGCTGAGTTCAGTACAGCACTGGCAGACCTGGTTGGAATCTGCACTTCCCCACTCACAAACTGTGGAATTCTAGGAAAGTTACTTAACCTCTCTAGCCTCAGACCCCTCACTTACAAAATGTGGTTTACATCATCTAACTGACAGAGCTACCGTTAGTAATAAATGAAATAACGAAAGGAAAAGGCTTTAAACAGGGGTTGGTTTGTGGTAAGGATAAACAATAGCCCTTTTTATTGGCAGCTCTTTTCCTAAGCCCTCTTTTCTATCCACCTCTCTAAAACAGGAAAATCAGTTAGCAAGGCCTAACTTACCTCAACTATCAGAGAATAATGAAAAACACAAAGGAAGAGGAAAGGACAGTGGATGAGCTGATCGCCACCATTCCAGACTACCTATCATACTAATGGCATCTGATACTGACAAACATAGGTACAACGTTCTGAAGGACAAACCACATGCATTCTTTCCAACAGAGTGACAAAGAGTATCAAAGCATTTTTGCTAGGCTATCCATTACTCCTTTATAATCTGGGCTCCACAGTACAGTCCCTACCAAGCAGAAAGTGCTACAGGAAGGCTACTCTGATGCCACATGCAAATCCTTGCTTCTTTGTAAACCTGTCTCTATCACGAAGACTTCACTAACTTCCCCGAGCCAATGCAAGGTCTTGTCTCTTGTACCCCACTGAATTTGCTACACTCTTCCATTATGGATAGCAATGATCTCATACTGTAAAGAGCTATTTGCATGTCTCTTCACTATTCTGTAAGTTGGTAAAGATCCTGTCTTACTCATCTTTGATTTCCTAGTACATAACACACAGATCCCCATAATTACAAATTGAAAGATGGGTTTCACCTTTCATGAGTTAAGGATGCTAAGAAACACCTGGGAAGACATAGCAGAAACTCACACACAAACTGGTCTGCCAGACCTGACCCTTGTTCTGGGGGGGGGGTTGTTTGGTGCTTGAAGGGGTGACTAACTGACTATTCCTGCTTCTCAGAGTTACTTTCTTAAAAACACAGAGGACAGAACCAGTCTACACAAAATTTCTAGACAAGTTATATTCTTTCTCAGTAACAGGTAACAGAAGTTTGTGAGATGAATGCTTGTGGTTACATGTAAAGTTGACCCCTAGGCATGACACTACTAGAAGCTCTTAAGTTCTAAAAACAGCCCTGGCTGGTGTGGCTCAGTGGTTGAGTGCCGGCCTGAGAACCAAAGGGTCACTGGTTCGATTCCCAGTCTAGGGCACATGCCTGGGTTGTGGGCCGGGTTCCCAGTAGGGGGCATGGGATAGGCAACCACACATTGATGTTTCTCTCCCATTCTTTCTCCCTTCCCCTCTCTAAAAAATAAAACAAATAAACTCTTTAAAAAAATAAAATAAAAATAAAAACAATTAGAGAAGATCTAAGAGGCAAAAATCAAAAGTGTCTTCATCTCAAACCCAACACATGTACCTAAAATCAGGCTCCCTCAAAGGAGATCACAAGACTAACAAACCATATACAACAACTTCAATACAGCATATACCTTTTTCAAGGCACTTTCAAATATATCTCTGAACTGCAACCAACTGGAATCACAGAAACTTAAGGGCCTCGGAGGTCATTTTCACAACCACCTCACCAACCGAGCGGTATTCAAACACCTCTCATCTCTAGTGATTGGGAGGCACAGCACGAAAAGCTTCTTTAAAAACCAGCCCCTGCTCTCACCACCCAACAGTTTCTCAGTCTCCTTCGCCCCCTTTCGTGGTTACAATCAAGCAAACTAAACCCTCCAAGTCATCCTACCACCAAACAACAGTCTTTGCTTTTTAAGCCCACTTCCAATCTCTCTCTCTGAGCCTCAGCTTCCATTTTCCCCACCCACCACCCACCACCAGGCCAGGCCCTCTAAGACTCTGATCCTCCAGACATTCCACAGGTTCCATTTCTGATCATCAATTTCCTTCCGCTTCCTCAGCGCTGTTCACGGGCTGTCAAGTGCAAGACCAGGAGCACTCCTATGTATCTCCAGGCTCGGGATCTTTTCCCTTGCCTTCTTCACCTTCTCTCTCTGCTTTTCCACAGTTTTTCATTCCCTTCAAACTCAGTATCTCCTTCCTCCTCGTGATTCCTTCAAGGACCACTGGTAATTGAACACACCAGTTGTTAAGTATCTATTAGATAGACAGAGGAGACATATACCCTCAAGAAGCTCACCCTCAAAGATTTCATAGGTCTAGGGGGGGAGGGGGGAGAAGGAGGGAGAGGGAGAGGGGAGGGGGGAAGAGAGAGCGCCAGTGAGCTCATTTATCCTTTAAAACGCTCAGCTCCTCTGGGAAACTGGGAAACCGAAGCCCAGCCCAAACAGAA
Organism: Macrotus californicus; assembly: GCA_007922815.1. Classification (NCBI taxonomy): domain Eukaryota; kingdom Metazoa; phylum Chordata; class Mammalia; order Chiroptera; family Phyllostomidae; genus Macrotus; species Macrotus californicus. The sequence goes on along the minus strand of VMDR010001453.1, from coordinate 98,055 downwards.
TCCGTCCCCTCTCCTCAGTGCCACCATTACAGTACAGTTCTGATGCAATGACCAGTCTTGTATGTCTCCCACGGCTAGACTGTGGGCTCTTCAATGGGGCAGGCCCCTTGTGTCCTTATCAGTTAGCCCGGGACTAGGCACAAATGTGATACTTAATGCCTGTTAAATGAGTGAGTGGATGAATTTTAGTGCACGATTATTCATTCATCCATTCGTTCTTCCATTAGTTGACCCAAACTTTACTAAGCATACATTATGTACAATCTCCTAAACTGTAAGGATAACTAAAATAGCTCTTACGTAAAAATAACTCAAATGGAAAAAATACCATAAAAATATAAATAATGAATCAATCATGAATAAACTACTAATTGATTAATTTTTTAAAAAACTGAAAGCTATGATCCTAGTAGATTAGCACTTTTCCCCGGTTCGCATCCCCAACCCCCAACAGAAACCAAATTAGTTTTTTCCCAGTGAAAGCCCGACCTTTCCCTTGCCGAAGTCCACGCCCCTCCAACTCAAGCTACCTTCTCAGCCCTTTACTCCTATCCTAGGACCCCCGGCCAGTAATCTCAAATTTTACAACGCCAGCCCTCTGGATTCTCTTCTGTCCTCCATCTCCACTCCTGAGGTTATTGCAAGTCTTTTACCCCCAAGACCACCTTCGAGTACCCGAGTTCAGGGAACCTCAGATTTCCCTCTCCGCGCATCCGCCCACCAGTTAGCTCCTTCCCTCTCCGGGACCCCGTCTCTCCTATAAAATGAATTACTCCCAGTGAATTACCTCCCCTTTCCTTCTTGCAGTTTGAGGCTGAGTCTCTCCTTGACTCCCAGCTCTTACCTCATCCAGCTCGCGTTTCCCGGGAATACCTTCTCCAACCTGCACCTCCACCACTACCGCCATCTTCACAGCTCTCCCCCTCCCCCGTGCGCGCGAGAGCCAGCTGCTTCCGCCGCTCAAGGGCTCCTAGCCAATTGATGGCGTAGGCTCCCGCATAGGGGGCGGGGCATCAAGACAGGCTGAAACCTGACCGGGACTAAGAGACTATCTACCTGCTACTCATTTAAAGGTCAAGGAGGACAGTTCCCCTGTACTTCCAAGCTTCGGCGGGGGACGTTCTTGGAAAATGAGAAATTGGGCTTGTATTATTTTAGGGGCAAATATTTCAACAATTCTCCCCTTTGGAGAACCAAAGAGAAGGATCCATAAACTGTCAGCTTTCGCGACGCTCCCTCACTCTAGACATCAAAGAGCGAAGCGTGGAGGCCAAGAACTACATTTCCCAGAATGCATCGAATCTGACCCGGAAGTTTCAGTTCTCTATAAAGGAGACATTTGTATTGAATGAGAATATACATCTAACACGTGATTGGGTTTTACTGGTCTCAGCACATGTCATTTTGCCTCGGTGGGAGTCATTTTTTCGAAACAGAGACTTCTTGAGGCCCCAGGACGAATTTCCGGGCTTCGGGAAGCGGAAGAGTCGCGCTCCGGTCAGAAGGCGGAGTTCAGAGGGTCGAATTGGCGGGAGAATGGGTTTGTGGTCCACGATCTGAGGCCGCGGTGGCTCTTCGAGGTTCATTGTCCCCGATGATGGACGTTGGGGGTTGTTGGTGGCAGGGTACTGGCCGAAAGGGAGAAGGAGTGGCCAAAACAGCGGGTTTCGAGGAGCTGTGCAAGTGTCCGCGTGGCTTAGGCTCCAGATGTTGAAGAGCCTTGCGGGACCTCCAAGGCCCCCGAACTGTTTCTTCGGTTCTCTCGTCTCCGGAGCCACGTCACACATCTCGGTACTCTTTCCTACTCCACATCCTAAGTCTCCAACTCGTACCTTTTCCACCTTCTTATATGCCTTACTCACTTGCTGCTCCCCAACTTATAGCTTAGTGCTGTAATTCATTTCTAACACCCTGTTATTTGTGCATCCAGACCCGTACACCTCGCAAGCCCCTGCTCCCGCTCCCTGGGCGTTCCTGCTGGGTCTATCCGGTGAACAGGGTTGGGATGACCTGTGGGCTCACCAGGTCTAGAAAGCCAAACAACTATTTGGGGGCCTTCAGGAAGTTACAGAGTAATATTTACACCATCTACAGCCGTCTCATTTACTTAAAATGGGGATTATTTTTAATATGTGAAACTTAATACAGAGTATTATAAACACTGTATACCCATTACCCTAAATTGACTGTTGGCATCATGATCTATTTGCTTCCTCATTTTTAAAAAAAGACAAAATAAAACAGATAAAAGTTGAACTTACCTGTCTTCTATTCTCAGACCCATTACTCTTTCATCCCCTCCAGAAGCAACTAGTATAATAAGCTGTGTTTTCTCTCAGTCCATTCAGAAAAAGTGTGTATATACAAACTATAAGTACTGTATTAATTTTGTTTTTGTAAATGAAAATAAGTGCTATTTTCTGTGTATTATCTATAACTTATTCTTTCACGTTGCTATTTTTTGAGGTCTGTCCAGTTTTTGTATATTTACATCTAAGTATTCCTTTTAACTTAAATAGTATTCAATTGTATGATATATAGCATTTTCATTCATCCATTCCTCAACTAATGGACACTAGAGTTTTATGTTTTTTGCTGTTAGAAACATTGCATGTGTCTGTGCACTTGTGAGTCTGTCTAGAGCTGTACTGTTCAAATAACCTAACTACTGAAAATATAGCTAGTCAGAATAAAGATGTGCTGGAAGTGTTTATGAGGAGGCCCATTTCCCCGTATTATTGCCAGTTCATATTATAAACTTTTAATTTTTTTCCAGTCTTAAAAGATGAAGTGTGTGCAATTTCCTTATTACTAGGGAGGCTGAGGATTTTTTAAAAATGGGTTTTGATCATTCAGATTTTATCTTAAGTGAACTGTATGTTTATATCTTCTCTCCAGTATTTTATTGAACTGCTTGCCCTTTTTTATTGATTTGTAGTACTTAAAAATGTGAATTCTAAATACTTTCAAAGATTACATGTGCCCTTGGTGGTGTGGCTCAGTGGATTGAGTGCCAGCCTGCAAACCAAAGGGTCACAGGTTCACTTCTGAGTATGTAGACACACGCCTGGGTTGCGGACCAGATCTCCTGTAGGGGGCGCGCACCAGACAACCACACATTGATGTTTCTCTCCCTCTCTTTCTCCTCTCTAAAAGTAAATAAAATCTTTTTAAAAAATCTTTAGTAAAATACAAAAGTATAAATACCCATATGAACTTTTAAGATTAAATAAATAAACGAAACACTGATAGTCAAGTAAAACACATCCTCTGATTAGATGAAGTGGGAGATGCAGAGATCTACATTGGAGATGTTTGAGGGGCCAAGCTGAATTAATGTTAAGTACCTACCATGGAGCAAGAGATTTGCATACATCAGCAAGTCATTGAAGATCTCTAATGACTTAATGAAAAGCTAAATTAGGAAGCTTCATTTTATGGGAAGAAAAAAAGAGGCTTATATCGTATATTTAGTCGAATATTTGTTGCACATCTTTACTATGTGCCAGGCTATAAGGATGTAAAGATGAATGATTTAAGGCACAATCCATGTCTTCACTACATATAAACCCAACATTAACATATCAGTATATCTTTTTGCTCTTGCTGTTCTGTTGCCCTGTGGTTGCATTCTGGCTGTTTCGGATCTGGTGCATCAGTTGGTGGAGATCTGGTGTCTGCCCCCATCCCCACCAAGCACGTCACGGTAATCAGTAACGGTCTGACTGCTGCAAATAACTCCTGTTACCAGGGAAACAGCCATGGCTAGTTTATTTTTCTTTTGTTCTCTTCTTCAGGAGTAACAGGGTTTTTTCTCTCCTGGAAGCTGACGGTACCAAAACGTAGGCAGTGCCGAAGTGCTGACAGAAGAAATCTCAGGAGAAAGCATTCTCACCTTGTACTTGGGACAGCTGCTGGGCCCACTATGGCTCCTGTGAAGATTAGCCACGTGGTATCATTTTCCTCTCAGGTATATTAATTAGCAGGCATGGTTTTTTTTTCTTGGTGACTGAAAGGAATGAAAAAAAAATAGGAGACTCGGCTACACTTTCAGGGAGTTGCCAATTCTAATAGGAGAGACATTGTCCCTTCTCTAGGAGTTCAGAGTTGAAGGGGCTAAAGCCAGCTCTTGGCCCAGGTTGTTCCCAGCGCAAGGCAGGACACAGGAAAGAAGTATTCCCAGGAAGTAAAGGTGAACAAGGAAACAGCTTCAGATCCCACCCTTAGTTTGGAGGAAACTGACAAAGCTATAGGACCAAAGTCTGTACGAGGGTTCCCAGAAGGGAAGTTCAGTCACTCTGTCATTCAAAGCAGACCAGGACACTCAAGATCATCCCTGACCTGCGAGGACATCACCACCATCAGCAAAGGTGAGCTCGGCCTCCTCCCTAAAAGTCCACTTCCAGGAAATCCTGATCATCCCAATCAGAGCTAGCTGCCAGCACCCAGCACTGATCCACTGTGGTGATTAGGGGCTTCCCTCCCTTTCCTCTGAGGTCATTTTCCTTTCCATGTACCCGTTCTCCCTGCTCTTCCCCTTCTGTTGCCCTAGTCTTTCTCAAGGAGTGCTATTGGCATTTTGGGTCAGATAAGCCTGCATTTTATAGCAGTATCATTTGCACTGTGGAATATTTAGCATCCATGGCCTCTACACCCTAATGACATCATGCTTCCTAGTCATTATGACAGTCAAAAACATCTCCGCACATTTCAGAAAGACCTTTAGAGCATCTTTAGGAACTACTGTAGCAAGCCCTTTTTAAGTTAAATAGAAGAAAAGTTACCTTTGTCCTCCATACCTTCATGGTCAGCCTAAATGATTTCCTTCAGTCTCAGCCTCATAAAATGCTAGACAACATTAGCTGTCTTCTAATATTGTGGTTTTCAAACTACTCTGTGAGAACCCACTTTAGGAAGTTGAAGGGAGAAGAGACATGTAAGTCTCTAGGCACCCCAAACTCTGCCTTAACAAGAGCTGTGCTTGTATTTGTTGTAAACACACACACACACACACACTTTATATAAGACTAAAGTTTCAAAAAGGTTTTACTACTAAAACAAAAAACAAGACTGAAAACCATGAGTTTAGTCTCCCCACTCTACTTGCGGGTGAAGAAATTTAGATCCAGAGAGCGAAAGTAGTTTGCTGAAGGCCTTTCACCAGAAAATATCTGACTTTGGGTTAGAACTGAAAATTTCTATCTCAATGTCACTGTGCAGCCTTTGAACAAATTGCATTATTTCTACCTATCACTTGTAAACTTAGAGCAAAAATCTGTGCCTTTTTTATCTGATAGGGTTACTTTGAAGACAAAAATGTCTGTGAAAACACCTTATAAATGAAAAATAGCATATTGTGGTGCTTACAAGCTCTGGATTTAGAAGCCTGGGAATTCTGACCTGATTGGTTATTCGGCCTTGTGGCCGTGGATAAACTCCTGAACCCAAGCTTCGGTTTATTGATCTGTTAACTACGAAGAAATAATAGTAGCCACCTAAAGTCGGATTAAATGAGGTAGTGTGGTAAATGAAGGAGAGGCAAACGGTGTCTGTAAGGGCTTGGTACGTTTTAGCTGCATTCCTGTGGACTTCCATCTGGTGCCTTTCCTGTCTTGTTGGGAAGCCTGGAAAGGTTTAAGAGTACAGGGATCCGGCATTCAGGGGCGTCCTTTGTTCCCTTGGGCTCAGTAAGGTGGGTGATTTTCTCTTCCCTCTGACTTAGGATCCCAAGTATCCTGTGGAGAACTTGCTGAACCCAGACAGCCAGAGGGGACCTTGGCTCAGCTGCCCTCAAGACAAGAGTGGGCAACTCAAAGTGGAACTGCAGCTGGAGAGGGCAGTGCCCATTGGCTACATCGATGTAGGTGAGTGAGATCTCCGGGCCTCGGGAGATCACTGGAATAGCATTCCCCCCCCAAAGCGCCACCACAATCTCTCAGTTCAGTCTGGCTGAGCAGCCTTCATGGAATAAGCCATAACTGGCGTGAAGGGGAGATGTGGCCTTTGTCCTCGGAGCAGGTAGGTGGTGTTGGCAAACTCTAAGGGTTCCATTCACATAGAATTGAATGCGAATGGCACCCCTTGAATTATGCAATGTACCTGCCCTCCTTTGATCTGAGTGGTCTGGGTAAAGCCTTAGGACATTGACATAATTATAAATGCCAACAAACCATCGATAAACACTTCTAAATATCAGTGTCAAGAGGATGCTGGGGGTGAACTCTGCAGGCTAATCTGGGGAGGCTCCATGGAAGTTTATGGGTTAAAAAGGTTGACCTTAGAATTCTCTGGAATATAGAGCTGACAAAGACCATTGGTCTCAGCTCTGTCAGGACAGAGACGTCGGGACACCCTCCCTAGCAAGAGTTTAAGGGAGGGAGAGTTTCACACTGCTGGCCAGAGCCGGAGGACAGGGAAGCAGCAGGTCTCTTCAGTCAGGGGAGGGCTTCTGGCTGAGAGGAACACGGCAAGCCTTCATGTCATCACTTAACTGGGCTAAGGGCCTGTTTCGCATCATGTACCGGCTCCTGGTGTTGCTTGACCTTTCTGAACTTCCAAGTAGCTCTGTTCCTTGATTCCCTGTGTACAGTCAGGGGAGCCCCTGTCATCTGATAACTTTTTTCCTTCTCTCACCTCTTGTCCCCAGGTAACTGTGGCTGTGCTTTCCTGCAGATCGATGTGGGCCGTTCTTCCTGGCCCCTGGATAGACCTTTTGCCACGCTACTCCCCGCAACCATGCTAATGTCTCTAGCTGATTCAAAGCAGGGGAAAAACCGCTCAGGGGTCCGCATGTTTAAAGATGGTAAGGAGGGCAAAAGCAGAAATGGGAGAGAAATTGGAGGAGGGAGGGAGGGAGAGAGATTATGAGAAAAAGCTGCAGTGAGAGAGGGGGCTGTAAGAGCTGGCAGGTGTGTACTGTGGGTGGGAAGCTCTGCAGGGGCTTGGTTGTATCTCTGAGGGGGCATGGTAGTTAATGAGTGGACAACTGCGTGGTATGTTTGTGAGTGAGTTCTCCGTGCTGAGAATGCATGGTACCTGGGGATATTCATGAGCTATGATTTATATTTACACTCAACCTGATTCCGTGAAGCCTAATGGAGCACCCACATTTGTGACTAGTGTGTTTTTGTTTGTATAAATATAAGTGTGAATGTAAGTGTCCATGTAGATGGATGTTCATATAAGCGATAGTAGACTATATGATGGTTGTAGTTATATAGCATATAGTGTTTCCTGAGTTCTATTCTATGCAAAGCTCTGTGTTCACTAGGCCCCGCAGAAGAAACATAAGACCTGATTCCTGGCCTCTGGGGATTTAGGATTTGTCTATATTTAAATTGGAGGTATTTGTAACATCAGGGAAGAGTGATAAGGGAGGGGCATATGCAGTAGAGGAGGTGAGGTCCTACTAGATAGTGTGGGATTGAAAGTGAGAAGGGTTTGTAGTGCTGGTATGTGATACTGTGAGTGAGTGGGTAGGGCATGTAGTGCTGTGAGAGGGGCAAGGGCTCGTGGTCCAGGAAGGGCGGACGCAACTCAGCTAATCCATTGGACAAGCGGTCACCCCAGACCCCAGCACTGCAGATACTTCCTATTAAAATGAGACATTGATAAAGTCACTGAAGAAGTGTAGAATGAGGATGTGCTCATGCTGGGAGTGGTGTGGAACCCCGAAGGGAGAAGCAATGATGCCTGAGAGGGCCCTGACTGGTCTGCTTGGCACTGCCAAACCCTGAGCGCCAAGGCCAGAGGGGTACTGATGACCTCCATCATTCCTTTCATCAGGGTTTACTCTATATGGTCCCTGCCTTTTCTTGCCCCTGCTCAGTATTGACCTTGTCTTCCTTTCTCCCTCCCATTCATACATTTTCTCTCCCTCTCATTTGCTTTCCCTTGAGATGATTTCCTGGCTCCAGCCTCAGGTGAGTCATGGGATAGACTTCGCCTGACTTGTTCCCAACCCTTCATGCGTCACCAGTCCTTTGGCCTGGCCTTCCTGCGTGTGTGTTCCTCTCTGGACTCCTTAGATGAGCCCGTGGTGAATCCATCAGCCCCTGTGAGCTCTGTGCCAAGCCAGGTATGTATGATGGTGGAGCAAGGACTGAATATTTTCCCACCCTTTTCAGCTCCTGGTTAGGAAGGTGGTGCTTGATTGAGTTACCGATACAAATAAGCACACATACATTGAAATACAGGCATAAATGGGTGCATTACCTTTACTTACAGGTAGGAATGAACTCTCCCTTTCACATGTGAAAGATTCAGGTGAGCGAACCTTTAACATAGTGTACACAGAGCTGTTGGACCGTTTGTCCTTCAGTCATAAGGAAATTCTTTGGGGATTCAAACTTAATCTCACACTTTATTTCTAGGTTATTGGGGACTCTAGCTTTCATCAGACTTTTCCTTCCATCACCTGAAACTCCCAGGACTCACTTATAGTCCCTGTCATTGTTCCCTGACTCAACTACCTAGCCAAGCCAGTTATATTCTTAGACATGTGCTCTGCAGTTTCACGTGTTCTCCTGCTTTCTCTCCTTGCACAATGCACATAAACCCCTAAAAGGAGACATATAGGTTTCTGACTGTGTAAGTATTGAGTCAGTTTACCTCCCCTTTTCTCAGCCAGTTTCCTAGTTTTTCTTTTTTCCTTCCTAAGCCTCTTCTGACTCCTGCTTTCTTTATACTGGTGTCTCTGTTTATCTTTCCAAGCCAGTACCCTCCACCATGATTCACTCACAAATATAAAGATACGAGGTCTGTCCAGAAGTTATCCAGCCATGTAATATGAAAAATAGTGACATTTATTAAAGAAGATACAAGATACATGAAACACTGTACATAGGACAGTGATGCCTCAGTCCCTTTCAAGTATGTACCTTGGGATCTTAGTCAGTCCTCCCAATCACCATCAGCTGCCCCGTTGTATTTTTCTGAATCTCATCAATAGTGTGAAATCTCTTCCCTTTCAAAGGTGATTTTTAGTTTTGGGAAAAGCCAGAAGTCACAGGACACCAAATCTGTGCTGTAGGGAGGCTGAGTCACCTGGGTGATTGGATGTTTCACCAAAATCTCTGCATCAGATGTGATGTGTGAGCAGGTGCATTGTTGTGATGAAGCTGCCAATCACCAGTTGCTATAGCTACAGCCTTCTGAATCATCCATACAGTTTCCATGGAGGCATGTTCAAGCTTAAAGCAAAATTTGATGTAGATTCGTTGCTCTATTCACTCAGTCATTTTGAATGCAACAGCCGCACAGTACACATGCTCACTCAATGGCATCTACTGCCGCCACTGACTAGTACAGTGAGGTTGTCATTGTTCACGCATGTGCATTCCAGTCCACTCTCCTTAGCTCCCAGGTTACATTGATGTTGCTCAAACCGTTCTCATTATATTAATAATGGCCGGACTTTTCTGGACAGACCTTGTATAATCACACAAAGCTCGGGTCATAGAATTCCAGAGGTGGAAAAATACTTGGAGAGCATCAAGCCCCAACCACCTCATTTTACATGTCATTTAGGGGAACTTACATATTCAAATTCACACAGCAAGTCAGATCAGAGTAGGGACCAGAAATCAGGTCTCCTGTCATTATACCACAGCACTTCTGTACACACTCTGCATTTTTGGAAGTTTCAAACCAAAAGCATAACCAAAAGAATTTCCTTTCCCATGAGACTACTGAGAAAAAGAAGAGACAACATTGGGAAGAAAAAATGCAGTTAAAGCAGACAAAGGAGGAGTAGATGCCTGTGGTACAGCCTTGGGAGAGACCCAGAGAGCTGAGATAAGTGAGGCTTGGTCTGAGATCTGCCCTTCCATTGGGAGAAGAGCTAAATAATGCAAAAGGACCAGTGGAAGCAGTTCAGTGTCTCCGCCAGGTCCCAGTATCGCAGGGCTGGGAGCTGACATGAATGGAGCCAGAGCTCTGTGGCCCTGGCTCTACAAAAAACTGGAAGCTCTGTGAGATTAGGAACCTGTTTGTCTTGTTCTGCAGTGCATTCCTGGCAGCTGGAACAAAGTAGGCTTTGAGTAAACGTGTTCATTATATAAATGACCTTTCGGAGAAGATTGTAGATAAGGCCACCATAAAATTTATCACCCAAATTGAAACTCTGAGAGCGAAAAAGAATGCTATTAATAACTATACTGAGCACTGACTGGTGTAGCTCAGTGGGTTGGGCATTGTCCTGCAATCCGAAAGGTCGCTGGTTTGATTCCTGGTTGGGGCACGTACCTGGGTGCCAGCCAGGTCCCGGCTTGGGGATGCGCAAGAGACAATCAATCGATGTTTCTCTCACACATGGATGTTTCTCTTCCTCCCATCCCTTCTCTCTAAAAAATAAATACATAAAATCTTTAATAGTAATAATAATAATTATACTGAGACAACAGACATAATAAACATGACTGTCCCAGGCAAATCAGGGCATACCAGCATCCTAATCATAGGATAAAAAAGGACTTTGTAGAGTCTTTTCCATTTTGGCCATCTAAATTACTCTGTACCTTTAAGACCTTGGTGGGACCAAGGAGGAAGCGAGTCAGCTACTCCAGAGCCATAATGTTAGAAAGGCGTTGAACATCAACAGCAGAGTGAAACACACTGCAGGTACCTCAGTGAAACCACATGGAAAGGAGATCCTGAGACATTTCTATAAGAGAGGGTTGATACATGGAAATGAGTTGATGGCACTTAGTTTTATAATTTAATGTGTCTGAAATGCCATAGGCTTTTTAAAAAAATGTCTCATTGTAATGGTAAGTTATATTGAAAGCAAAATGTGAGGGCTTTTAATCCTGTGAAACAGGGTCTTTTGTGTTCACCAATTTTCCAGGAAGGAAACAGAAGCCGGAGAAGTTTAGTGGGATGTCCCCGGTCACACCGCTAAATAAGCTTTAGCCACCTGACTCTACTTCGCCTGTGCAGGGCAGCTCACTTCCTAACGATTAATCTCATTTAGAGTTACTGCTACAGAGCCACTTACCCTTTATAGTAGTATTCACTCTAAAATTCATGAGACAGAGTAAAGAAAAAATAAAAACTGGTGAACAAAATATTTCAAAATTAATGCTGGGTCCATGATGAGGTTGTAATGGCACTTAGAAAATATTAAACGGTGAATGTGAATAAAAATACTATTTCTCAAACTTGCAGAATGAGGCCAAAGTCATGCTTTACAAGAAAGACATTTACCTTTAAAAGAATCTGTGATGAAAGGAAAAATTAAAGAAAATTGAAAATTAAAGAAAAAAGTTTAATTTTTTTAATTTAATGAAATTTGGAAAAGAAGGAAATAACCACAGATGAATTGACACAGATAAACTGAATTTTGGCAAAGAATTAAGAAATTGTAGCACTCCACATTAGTAAAATCTATGTAGAAATGTTCTGTTGTGTGGTTTCTATGCACAGACATTTCTGGAGCTGGAAGTGGAGAGGTTTGTAAAGTGCCCGTGACAGACACGGTGGCCACTGCCAGAAAGAGGCACCCGCCATCTAACACACGTGCGTGCGCACGCATCTCTTTGTAGATGGTTAGCACGGGTAGGTGTTCAGCCGCAGGTGAACCAAACAGTGCACAAAATAAATGATAATGGAAATTAAACAGTATTATTAAACAATATTTAGACAAGTGATAAAAATGTCCCCAAATTGTTCAAAGTAGAACTGTTTCTAAATATAAAGAACTGTATGTGTATAATTTGTTTCTCTCGCACAGGTGTATAAAGAGATGAGTGATTTGAGTTTTGTACCTACATGAGTCAATTTTATATATGTACAAATTTAATATCTATCATTAAATATTAATTATACTTAATATATAAGTATTAAGTAGATAAAATTAAAATTATATATATGTATGCACACAGTTTGAAAAGTTTGCCCATGATATCAATCTCATAGATTCTTTTTCCCAAGAGCATGCGTTCTTTTTTCCCAGGTCTTTCAGGGTTATGACACAACCCTTAGCGCTGGGAAACAAAGTATACAAAATCACCAGATCTCACATCTTAGAGCTGGAAGAGAGTGTGCACACACAAGCAAAGCTGCCCTGTACAGGTTATAGCAGATACCTTCACTCACTAAGCTGAAGTCCTTAGGTTTGAGAGTATATGTGGCACTAGGTGGCAGCGTCCCCTGGTGGTGGATGTCTGTATTTCATATTTCTCCATTTTCTTTTCAGGGTTCTAATGCTTCAGAGGCTGGTCCCAGCCCCTGGATGGCTAATCCTTCCATCCGGAGGACGTTCTTCCCAGAGCCCCAAACGTACGTAGCTGCCAGAGTGGAGGTCTTACAGCCACTTATCAGTTCTTCCTCCTGGAAAACAAAAACAACCAAGTCACTCACAAGCATGCAAGCCCTACCTGGGTTCCCCCAATTAATCACATATTCTAGGCCTATATCTGTATATCAAACTGGCTTTCTTGGTTAAATGCCACTGACTTGGGTGAGCAAAATGGAGTCTCTCTTTGGAATGAAACCAAGCATTCTCTCTGTTTCCCTGCAGGAGCACCAAGGAAATTTCAGAGCTTAGGACTATCCTACAGCAGCTACAGCCAGGGACTTTGGGGCGATCAGCTCACATGGTACTTTCAGCTGCCCGCAGGACACCTCCAACCAGTGGGGCAAGCCCAAAACGCAGCCCTGCAGAACCAGGTCCCAGTCACCCAGACAGTGCAGGTGAGGCCCCGTGACCTACCTTTGGCTCCCTGCTCCCCCTAGCACCAGCCTTCCTCCTTGTGTCCACCGCTGCTCTACAGGGGCAGCTCACCGATGGGGCTTCGTGTGGCGGAAAAGAATTGTCAAGCGTCTCGTTACCAGAAGAGAAATCAAATACGGCATAGTGACTGAAAGAGCACTGGCCTAGGAATCAGGAATCCTTATCTCTTTGGGCCTCGAGTCCCTCATCTTCAAAGTAAAGCAATTAAACCAATTAGGATTTATGTCTCTTACACTATTAATGTTCTGTGATCACCTCGGAAGGACAGTTAAGTCAGGGTGCTGGTGTAGGGAGCTTATTGGAGAAATAAAGTAGGGGAGATGCTGTGCTTATATCGCAGAGGAAGAAAAGACTAAACATTTTGGAGTTCCTACCTTGCACCAGACGTTGCTAGGCACTTTTACTAACTTTATCTATTTGATGTTCACCACAAACTTCCGAAGTAGACAGTGTTTTATGCTCATTTTAAAAAGAGGCTGAGGTTCAGCTAGGTAAAGCATCCTGAGTCACACAGCCCAGAAGTGCAGAGCCGGGACGTGCACCCCAGAGCTCTTGTTCTTACTGTTGTACACCAGATGGTGAGAGCGAGAAAGCAAGTAGGGTTCTCACTGAAAACCGTGGTTTCGCCCATGGCTTCACTGAAAGGAAATGCTTTATCTGTCATTTCAAAGAACTGAACAAATTAGTGAAATAATGAGTATATCATTTCATTGCAGAAATGAGTATATCGTTTCACTGGTTACCTTTTGTTGTGTAACAAAGCCCTCCAAAATTTAGTGGCTTAAAACAGTATTTATTATCTCACAGTTTCTCGTGGTTAGGAATCCAGGCGTGGCTTAACTGGGTTCTCTGGCTCCGGATGTGTCTCAAGGGTGCAGTTATCACAGGCTTCCCCTAGAAGGATCTGCTCCCTAGCTTGCTCACGTGCTTATGGGTAGGATTCAGTTCCGCATGGGCTGTTGGACTGAGGCTTCCCTCATCTCCTGCACCATGAGAGCCTCTCTGCAGAGCATCTCACAATGTGGCAGCTTGCTTCACCAGAGTGAACAAGCTGGAGGGCAAGAGAAAGTGCTAGCAAGAAAGAAGTCTGTTTCATAACCTAATCACAGAAGTGACCTCTCATCACTTTTGCCAAATTCTACTCATTAGCCCTGGCTGATGTAGCTCAGTGGATTGAGCATCAGCCTGCGAACCAAAGGGTCGCTGGTTTGATTCCCAGTCAGGACACATGCGTGAGTTGCAGACCAGGTCCCCAGTAGGGGATGCGTGAGAGGCAACTATACATTGATGTTTCTCTCCCTCCCTTCCCCTCTCTCTAAAAATAAATAAAATTAAACACACACACACACACATTTTTCTCCTTAAAAAAAATTTCTATTCTTTAGAAATAAGTTACTAGATCCTGCCTACACAGTAGGGGAGGCATGAATACCAGGAGGCAGGAATCCATGGGATTCATTTCAGAAACTGCCTACCACATAAGGGAAGGATGTAGTTTATTATTTTAAGAGATGGAGAATGGGAAGGAAACTAAGCCCTTTTAGATGTTCTACAGGCTGGGCACTGGAGCTGTGAAGGCGCTTTGAGACATATTAAATGCTATACAAAGTACTTCATAAGTTCTGGATAAACAGGTAGGTGGTTCTTGCTGGATTTTGTTTTACTCACTTGACCATCTCTGAGCAAGGCTCTGTGCCAGGTGCTGGGGATACCAGCCAATAAAACAGCAGCGCTGCAACCCTCAGGGAGAGGCACACGTCGGTGTCACACAAGAGATCTAAAACTTAAAACTGTGGAGAGTGCTTCAAAGGCAAAGCAGGATAGGATGACCAGATTTGGATTGGAGAACCCAAGAAAACTTCCTCACAGGAATTAGCATTTCCTCTAAGACTTAAAGAGTGAGAATTAACCAGAAAAAGAGGATAGAAAGAATATTCTTTTTTTTTTTTTTAGATTTTATTTATTTATTTTTAGAGAAGGGGAAAGAGAGGGAGAGAAACATCAATGTGTGGTTGCCTCTTATGTGCCCCCTACTGGGGACCTGGCCTGCAACCCAGGCATGTGCCTGGCTGGGAATTGAACCCATGACCCTTTGGTTCGCAGGCTGACACTCAATCCATTGAGCCATACCAGTCACAGCAGAAAGAATATTCTTAAAAGAAGGGACATCATATGTGAAGGCCCTTTTGTTAATGAGCTAGACTGAATGAGCATTCCTCACACAGAGCCCCGGCCAGAGGAGCAGAACTCAGAAAATGAGGTGGGCAAGATGAAGAGACAGAAAGTGCAAGCCCGCAGGTAAGTAGGTTCACCTGAAAGACCCAAATCACCTCGCCAAACCTCACTGCCTTCTTCACCTGGCTTCTTGCCCACTCGTGTTTCAGTTACGTCAGAGGACACCCTTACGTCTGGGGCTTGGTCTTGCAGTCTGGACCTGGAGGGTAGAACAGAAAAGATGTCTCTGTCCACATGGTGTCAGGCTTGGGGCTGGGCAAGGAGGTAGCCCTGTAGTGAACCAGAATTTGAAGCTGAGTACACTGTACTTCCTCAAATTCTTTACAATTTAAATCTTTTTCTGCTTCAGTGGACACTGTAAAAAAAATTAAAAGATAATACATAGAACACGTGAGAAAATATTTCCATATACATTCAATAAAGGACTTGTATCTGGAATATCTAGGAACCCTTACAACTCAACAGTAAAAGAGCCTAGTTTTTTAAATGGACAAAGGATCTGAACGGATTTTTCTCCAGAAAAGATGCACTGGGTGCACGCCAGGCCTGTGGGGATAGAGGAGTGGGGAGCAGCTGGTAACGTCTTCAGAGTCTCTGTTGGGAGTGAAACAAATGTGCAATTAGGAAGCGGTGGAGGTTAAACAGACTTGTGCATGTCCTAAGACCGTTCAGTAGTGCACATTAAAAGAATGAATTTTATGGACTGTGGATTCATTCTATCCCAATAAAATAAATAAATAAACCTAAAGGCAGTAATAGAAGCTGTGTTCTCAGATATTCAAAGGTTAAATGACCTCCCTAAAGTCAGATACATCAAGTGGGAAAACCAGGACTCCCAACTCAGCTTCTGGCTCCACAGCAACTAAACACTTTTTCACCCCAATTTAAGGTTCCTTCCGCCCTCAGGGCCTCTTGCTAATGCTTGGTCTTTAACTGTTCTTTCTCACAGGCCTTTATCGTACTCGAACTCTCAGCCAAACAGGAGGGGGAGAGCAAAGGCAGGGCAGAGAGAGCACCACCGGCCCCAGGCCCCAGCCAGCGGAGTCCAGGATAGTGGCGAGTGCCCCATTTGCGCAGGTAAGCTGCTTGGGCACAGGGACTTGTTGCGGGACTGTGGAATAGGAGATCTGGGAATGCTGCCAGGAAACACTTGAACTTGGACTCCTACCTTCTGTCTGCTGTGCGGTTACATGCAAGTCTATATTGAGCACCTGCTCACATTGTGGTGGCCAAGCTGAGGAAGGGGCAGGGGCCACGTCCTCAGGGGAGACAGGAAAAACAGTATAAAACACTGTCAGATTTTTTTCTCACTCAAATTGTTTATGCAGGATGGCTCATTAGGAGGCAATAGAATACGTAAAGATGCCTTTAAAAATAAAGTACTGGAAAAAAGACAAAAACCGTATCAAAGAGGGCCTAGCATTTCCTTCATAAGTTTTTCCTCTGGGTCCGAAATCAACTTACTCTCTGATTCCGTGTTCAAATGTTACTTGTTTGCCGAGTCTCTAATCTTCTCAGGTAATTTCTCCCAGCTGAGCTCCTGTTCCATTCTCTGATTCCCTCGGGCTTAGACTTCTCACCTTCTGCTTCGCGTCACAGTTACTCGTGGCCGAAGCTTATCCTTACCCCTAACTCTGCAGCCCGGGCGGACAGGCCCGGCTTTAAATGCCTCGGCGCCCAGCACAGAGCCAGGCGCGCAGCAAACACGTGAGTCGCGGGTCCAGGACTGGACAGCGTCTCTGTAAGGTCTTTAGTTCCAACAAAAGCAGCTGCATTTTGACAGGCTGCTTGGGGCGGCATCCTGCCTGGGAGTAGGCCCAGCTTTGCTTACCTCTTTCTCTCCCCCTTAGGCTCCTTCGGCATCGAGGCTCTTCCCCAGCACGCTGCCACTTGTGGAGAGGCCTCCCCACCTCAGCCAGCCTCTCCCTCCTCGTCACCAGCTCCATCACCATCTGTCCTGTGGGTGTCCTCCGAGAGCTCATCACCTGTTTCCTGGGTCCAGTGCCCTATCTGCCAGTTGCACTTCTCAGCAGGAGAGGTGGAAGAACATGCCAGCACGTGTGGGGAGGTCCCTGAGGCATGAGCCTTGAGGACCTGTGGTGTGAGCCCCTTGCTGTCTGTGACTAAGACTGGGGAGTGGATCTCTGGACAGTAAAGAAGAGCTGATGAGGCCCTCCACTCACTCCCTCAGGACTCTGCCTGACGGCACCTCTGGGCCCAGCCTGCTCCCCACTCCCAGTTGTCAAGGCGTCTGTCACCATGGCACCTTACTTTCCCGAGGACATCTTCATCCTTTTCCCCTTTGGAACTTCTGGTGTACAACTGGTGATCCCTCTCGGGCTCTGGGACACAGTCCAGATGTCCTCCCCTAGTGAATGGTGTGCATCCTTGTGCCCGTTTTCCTGAATGAAAAACTGAAGCCCTGTGAAAGGAAGCACTGCCTGATGAGATCCTGTGCTGTACCGGGAAGGTGATTTTTGAGCATGAGACTGACCTCCAGCATCCCATGAACTTAATTCCCCATATGTTTTGTGGGTTCTCTTTCTATATATAATTAGATAACTGTGTCGCTTTGTGACTTGAAGCAAGTTATTTATCTTGGGCCCAGAGTTAACTGTCAGTAATAGCGGTAAACCCCCTGTCCTGCTCACAGAGCTGCCATAGAGATCAGATGGCTGGGGAACGGTTCAAGGCTTGGCCGGGAACCTTGGGCAAATCCACGTCCCCACCTGTACAATGAGGCAGTTGGACCAGAGGGTCTCTGAGGTCTGCTTCAGCTATGGCTTTCTACATTCTATTCCCATCTTTTTGAGCAACTATGTCCTCTCTGCCCCTTCCCAGAAAATTCCGTTGTGTGGCACTAACATCAGTTCCCCTGGTCTCCAGGGCACAGGGCTGAGAGGGAGCAGCTGGTCCTGGCAAAGGGGGGGACTGGGTGGAGTTTTAAGTGAATAGGAAAGAGGCAGCTGGACACAGTCAGGGGAGCAGGCAGAGCAGTTCTGTCCTCCAGTCCCTGCCGGCGTAGGTGGGTGCAGCCATGGACCCTCTCACGGTAAGAGGACCTCTGCTCCCCTACCCTCCCTGCTCCTGGCCCCATTTTTGGCCATGATGAAAACAGATTGACCAAGAGGGGTGACCGGACGTCTCAGCTGCAGTGCAGGTGGTGGACATCACCATGTGGGAGGGAGAGGAGCCCTTGGAGCCCCAAGCCTGGGCCCAAAAGAAAAGAGCAATGAGGATGGGCTGGGCCTGGTGGAAAAGAGGGCCAGATAGCACTGAGGGGGGGCCTGGCCCCATGCGGGAGGGGGCAAAGCCAGGGCGGGGGCGGGGGAGAGTTTGGTGGAGATCGGGTGTGTTGGGGTCCTGCCACAGCATCTGGACAGAGCTGAGGGGCTTGGAGAAAGCCCAGTTCAAAGACCCTTCTATGTGGACATGTCTGGACCTGTCCTTCAGAGGCTCTGGGACTTCCAGAGGGATGAGCACCTGGGAGTCGAAGTCAACAAGAAGGGAGCTGGGTTCCGCACGGGTGCGGTGCTCCGTGTGCGGGTTCAGGCCCCTGGTGCAGCCCTGTCCAGCCACTTCAGCCTGCCCTTTCTCAGTGTACCCACGTTTGGCCCCGCCGTGTGCGGGCTCCTGTGAGGGTGGCAGTTGTGCTGAGGAAGCGGCCCCCAGTCAGACCCAGTCCTGGCACTTTCCTAACCTGAGCATCCGAATAATAAAATGGTGACTAAGACAATTTTTGTTAGTATGTGTTTGGAACAGGGAAGAATATAATGGTGGCTGGGGATACATAGGTATAAGCTTGAAGGTGGGAGGGGGAGGGGAGTCCCAAAACAAAGGGGGTTGGAAGCTTGGAGTCCCACCCTCTCTACTCCTTCACCCAGACACAACCTACCTGGACAGAGATCGTGAACAAAAAGCTGAAGTTCCCACCTCCACTCCTGGGTGCCATCCAGGAGGGGCAGCTGGGCCTCGTGCAGCAGCTTCTGGAATCAGGGGTGGAGGCCCCAGGTGGCGGGCCGGGCGGACCCCTGCGGAATGTGGAGGAAGCTGCGGACCGCTCCTGGAGGGAAGCTCTCAACCTGGCCATCCACCTGGGCCATGAGGCCATCACTGATGTGCTGTTGGCCAATATCAAGTTTGACTTCCGGCAGATCCACGAGGCACTGCTAGTGGCAGTAGACACAAACCAGCCAGCAGTGGTGCGTCGCCTGCTGGCCCGGCTGGAACGGGAGAAGGGCCGCAAAGTGGACACGAGGTCTTTCTCCCTGGCTTTCTTTGACTCGTCAATCGATGGCTCCCGCTTTGCACCTGGTGTGACTCCACTCACCCTGGCCTGCCAGAAGGACCTGTACGAGATAGCACAGCTGCTCATGGACCAGGGCCACACCATTGCACAGCCCCACCCCGTGTCCTGTGCCTGCCTCGAGTGCAGCAACGCCCGCCGCTATGACCTGCTGAAGTTCTCCCTGTCCCGCATCAACACCTACCGCGGCATGGCCAGCAGGGCCCACCTCTCGCTGGCCAGTGAGGACGCCATGCTGGCTGCCTTCCAGCTCAGCCGGGAGCTCAGGCACCTTGCACGCAAGGAACCCGAGTTTAAGGTTGGTTTCTCCCTTCCCTGGGTGCCTGGTATCTGCCTTTCCACCTGGGTATGATTGGGCCTATGGTGGGTGTTCTGGGAAGTGGGAAACAACAGAAAGACGAGGCCTTGCTCTGTTCTCAGGAAACTTCCATTCTGATGGGAAGTCACAGAATCCCACCTTGAAGGGGACTCATTCTGATGGCAGAGAGCTGTCACTTTAGGCACACCTTATCTTATGGGGGTAGCACAAACCCCACCCTATGGGTGCCCTGGTCTGTCTGAGGGAGGAGAGAGAACATAGACAAACAAAAGTGACTGGACAGACAGACATTCAGTAGAACCTGTCATCTCTGAATACCTCCCATATGGTCCCACCTAGAACGTGGTGTGTTGGGGCCTCAAGTTTGCGATCACAAGCAGGAAGAGGGCAGAGGGAGGCAGACCAGGCACTTCCAGGATGCTCAGCTTCATTCAGTGCCTATGTGAATGGTTCCACAAAACATCAGTGCCCCAAAATGGGGAGTGGAGGTCAGGAAGCTATAGCTCTTGTGTTCATGGCAGACTCCTTGGAAGGAGCAGCATTAATCCTGGCTATGCAAGTGGGTGGTTTAATACAAGTGAAGAGGAATAGAGGCGCAGGCTCAGTAAGGTTCTCAGGCAGCAGCAGTAGACATCGTAATGCATGCAGGACAATGCTGGAGGGGGCCAATAGCAGGGACTGGTCAGGGGCCTTGAGCACCGCCCATCCAGTTCCATCTATCACTCATCCACCTACGTCCCCTCTGTGCCAGGGAGACTTGGTCCCTGTGCTCAAGCTGGGAAAACAGAGGCCTAAGGCAGGATGTGACCTGTGCCAGGAGCACCTGGGCAAGTCTGCTGCTTCACCAGGGTGGTGGAAAGAAGGGTCGGAGGATGAAGAGGGGCTGTAAAGAGCAGTCCTCTCCCAAGAGCTTCCCCTCCCTTCTCACAGCAGCCCATGGAAGGAAGCAGCAGGAATTATCACCCCCCTTTCCAGGCAAGGGAGCTGAGGCCTGGAAAGCAGAAGAAACTTACCCTATGTGACCCTGCCCAAGGGACGGTGCTGGGACTCAGGCCTGGCCTCCTGAGATCCTAGGCTGCACTCTCTCTGGGGTTAGGGCCCCAAGTAAAACCGAGGAAGGGATGGGTAAAGCGGAGGCAAGATCTGCCTCACTCATGTCTGCCTCTCCTCACACTGCCAGCATGGCCTCTCACATGAGGTAGGTGCTCAGGAAAGTTAAGTAAATGAACACGAGAAAGGCTTGAGTGTAGGAGTGGAAGTATGACAGGAAATAGGAATTAAAAAGGGGAAGTACAGGGATGGGCAAAGATGGCCAAAGGATTTGGGTTGAAATGACTTAGTGATGAGACAGAGGCAGCACCAGATGCACTGACATAGGAGGTATCCCATTACAGCAAGGAGGGGAGACGAAGCAGCAGAGAAGAAAGGAGTGGATGACCCAGGGTGACACCAGATGTGGGGAGTGATGGCCCCAGGGTAGGACAGAGGTGGCCCAGGGTTACTGTTGGGAGGTGGGGCTGACAATGGGGCTGGGTCCACAGGGTATCAGGCACACACAGACATGCTTCCCTACAGCCCGAGTACATTGCCCTGGAGTCACTGAGCCAGGACTACGGTTTTGAACTGCTGGGCATGTGCCGGAACCAGAGCGAGGTCACTGCGGTGCTCAATGACCTGGATGAAGACAGTGAGCCTGAGTCTGAGGCCGAGGGCCTGGCCCAGGCCTTTGAGGAAGGCATCCCCAACCTGGCAAGGCTGCGACTGGCTGTCAACTACAACCAGAAGCGGGTCAGCTGGGCCCTACCGACCACCAGCCCCTGCCCCTGCCTGGCCCTGATCCCTTGCCCTGTCACCTCTAGGTATCCCTTCTCTAACCCTAAAGAAGTCCTTTCCCTTGCTCTCAGGACCCTCTTAGACTTGATTCTGAGCATCCTTCTATCTAGGCCCCTGATCCTATGGGTCTCCTACCTTCCCTTCCTACCTTCAGTCTAAGCCCCTAACTTCTCCCCAGCCCTTGGAAGTCCCACCGCCCACCAGGACCCCACCTGCCCTCCAGACGTCTGTCTTACACTCAGCTTGGCCTCTGGCCTGCTGCGTGCTTCGGTCGGTGTTTTTCTGTTGTTTGGTATCTTACTCTGTTCAGCAAGATCAGACTAGATCTCTCAGGACATAGGTATCAACTGATTCCATTATTAGATGCCCTCTCTCATCAGAGGCCTCCCCCCTAAGCTAAAGGCAGGCTCTCTTTCCAGCCTCCCCAACTCCTTACTCCTTCCGCCCTCTCACACACCCTCCGATATCCTCGCCCACCAGGAGCTTCACCAAGAACTCTCCTTCGTAATGGCCCCCCAAGATACCAACCCCCACTTCCCCTGCTCCTGTCCTCTTCGAGACCATTAAGGAGGGTTCCCACACTTCTAAAAAGACAGGGGACCCTGAAGGTTCTGGGACTTGGGTATCCTGTTCCGGAGAGTCCAGGGAAATCTGAGCTCAGGTTCTGCTTCATAGATAGGAAGCCAGGGCCCAAAGAGCGGTGGGGCCTGTACAAGGTCACATGCAAATCAGTTTCCTCCCTGCTGAGCTGGCTGGCGGGGAGGAAAGAAACAAGTTCAGTCTCTAGGGCAGGGAGATAAAGGCTGTGCTCCCTGTTGGCTCCCCCTTCCTCCTCCCTGCCTGTTGGCCACCCCATCTGCGCACACTCCGTCTCTTCTTAGTTTGTGGCACACCCCATCTGTCAGCAAGTCCTGTCCTCCATCTGGTGTGGGAACCTGGCCGGCTGGCGTGGAAGCACCACCATCTGGAAGCTCTTTGTCGCCTTCCTCATCTTCCTCACCATGCCCTTCCTCTGCCTCGGCTACTGGCTGGCGCCCAAGTCCCGGGTACTAAGAATAAAATTAATAATATCTGTCACTTTTTGAGCACTTGTTTCATGCCAGGCCCTGGGCAAGGCACTTTGGGAATATTCCCATTAAGTAATTTGAGGTGGCCCCGAAAGGTAAGCATTATACCTCTATTATAGGGACACAGGTGACAGAAGTGCTCTTTTTGTCGAGGGGACACAGTGTAACAGCAGCAGAATCAAGATTTAACTGAGATCTGTCTGCCTCCAAAGCCTGAATCCTATATACAACCCTAAATTCTCCTAAAAGAGACTGCTACCCCAGCTGACAAAGTCCCCGGGAGCTCTCGTGGACCCAGATAATTTAATTCGTATATTCAACAAATATTTCCTACAGAGCCTACTGTGAGCCAGGCATTGTGCCCGCTGCTGGGCCATAATGAGAAGCCCTGTCCCTGTTAGCCAGCAGGGGACTAGGGAGAGCAGTGTCCCAGGAAGCAGGAACAGCATGTCTGGGGCTCCAGGGGAGGAAAATGTAATGTAGCAGAGAAGCTGAAAGGAATCCTGTGCTGCTGAAGTGTCAGCGCAAACAGCCAGTGGTGGGAAGCGGGCAAGACCCAGGTCTCTCGGAGCCTTATGAGCAATGATGGAAGCCATTGTAGCCTTTTTTTTTTAATTGGTTTTACAGAGAGAGGATTGCAGGGAGAAAGAGACATTGATTTGTTGTTCCACTTATTTATGCATTCATTGGTTGATTCTTGCATGTGCCCTCACCAGAGATCAAACCTGCAACCTTGGCTTATTGGGACAATGCTCTAACCAACTGAGCTACCCGGCCAGGGCCCATCACAGGCTCTTAATGAGCTAAGCAGTTCCATTAGTTTCGTGTTTTAGAAAGAAAGCTCTCTCTACTAGTGGGAGAGGATGGAGTGGGGAGGGGGCTGAACTTAGGGAGACTTCAGAGTATGAGAGAGAGAAGATGTAGAGATGCCGTTAAGGTTCCTGGCCTGGATGGTTGGGTCATTTTCTAAGATGAGCACACAGGAGGGGGAGGAG
This sequence comes from Macrotus californicus, assembly GCA_007922815.1. Lineage (NCBI taxonomy): Eukaryota > Metazoa > Chordata > Mammalia > Chiroptera > Phyllostomidae > Macrotus > Macrotus californicus. Next base: position 74,567 of record VMDR010001453.1, on the reverse strand, counting down.
GGACGAGTTTGAGATAGAAGATGATGAATTTATTTTGGTTTTTCATGGTTGAGATTGAAGAGCCTGTCAGACCTCCAAGGGAAAGATACTATACCTCTGGGATCCTTAGTTCCTTCACTGAAAAAAAATGGGGATAATAATATCCACCTCAAATGTCTATGAAGGAAACAATAGATATGATAGTGTGAGGCCTAACTTATAGTACATTCTTGATAGCGGTCTGAATAAGGGAGTGAGCGAAAGGGGAGTCATATGTGGGCTGAGCGCTCTGGTGCTCTTCCAGGACAGGGGGAGACACGAACAGGACTCTGAGAGCCCCGTTCTCGCTCCCCCCTCCCCCTGCCCCCTGCAGCTGGGCCACCTGCTGAAGACCCCAGTGCTGAAGTTCCTGCTGCACTCCGCCTCCTATCTGTGGTTCCTCATCTTCCTGCTGGGAGAGTCCCTGGTCATGGAGACACAGCTGAGTACCTTCCGTGGCCGCAGCCAGAGCGTCTGGGAGACTTCACTGCACATGATTTGGGTCACAGGTACAGGGTTGGGGTCTTTTATTTGTGGCAGTCCCCCTCAGGGAGCCTCCAATCTGTTCTTTGTGATGAGTGCCCCAGTGGGGGGTGTCCCCCACCCCTGTAGATGCCCCTGAACATAAATAGACCCCTTTGGGCTCCAGCACACCAAGGGGACTCTTCCCTTCATCCCTAGTTAGAGGACCTGGCCCTGTAATAGGCTCCCTGAGCAAGGACCCATTTCTTTCCCCACCTGACACCAGTTGCTCCCCACTCTGGAGGTTCCCATCCTTTCACTGGTCCACAATATCACGTGGGAAATTACCTTGGTGTAATGGTACCTTGCAAGTACACCACCAGGCAAACTATCCTGCCTGGAACAGAAAGGCTCACAGACTGAGTTAAGATGCTCCAATCATCCCATTTATTAAATCCATAAGTGGCATACTTACGATGGTGTTGTTATGAAGACCAGACTTGAGGTCTGAGCAAGGGATGCAAAAGCCAGAAGTTGTCTGGACCCAACACTTGCGCTATGGGAGAAACCCTGGGGCAAGTATGTCTGGCCACAGCTGTAGCTTGCCAATCACCCTGATGAGCAGCTGTGACTTTTCTTTGCAAGCTTCAGGCAGAGGACATGTGGGGCCACAATGACTATCACCAGTGCATAGCTGATTTAAGATCTGATGAATCCTGAGCACCTCATCTGCCTCATGAATATTCAGTGTGTCATGAATATTTAGTGTCTACACATCCCTTTCTATGTACCTTCACACACATATGCTCTACTTACTTTATTTGTTCACCCAGATAGCTAACTTATCTCTGCTTAATATGTTTCATCCATTTTCCTGGGGTTTTCTTCTATAGCAGAATTGGGTATTCTCAAACAATTCAGCAATACAGTTTACAAGAATCCCAGAGCTCTGGCTTGTTAGCTCAGCAGGCTGGACTGGTGGCCCCTTCCTCAGCTGCCCACCCCCCTCATTTACCTCTAGTTTACTCAGCAAACTCAAAGCCCATCACTCCGCCCAGTACCAAGCTAGTCAGTGATGCCTGAAGGGACATGTGGCCAAAAAAACTCTGGGAGAAGAAACAAAAAGAGTCCAAGAGGGAAAGTTTCTCATCTAAACATTACTGGCCTGTGCTGGGTGGAGATGAAAACAATACGTTCCTGCCCACGGGGGAAGAAAAGTCTTAAGGGAAAAAACTCCTCATTTCTTCTTCAGTAAATGCTTGTTTCTACCCCACTGTGAGCGAAGGCCTAAGAATGCATAGAAAAAATAAACACAGTTCCATCCACGCATTCAGCATACATTACTGAGCATCCACCCCACCTCACAAGGTGCTCTTGCTGCCGCAGGAGCTGGTTCAGTGCCTGACCACATCATGTTCCCATTTGTCTTCAGACCAGTGCTCACTCACTGTCCCCAGAGCACTCTCCCCTTCACCCAGCTGCTCCTACTCCTCTGTCAGATCTCAGCTCAAAGGTCACTTTCTGTGAGAAGCAGTGAGGGTGGGGACCCATTTCCATAACAGCCTCTGTCCCCCTGCTCTGCAGCCTTAGCGTTTCCCACACTCAGCTGTAACTGCGTGGCCACTCACCTGTCTCACTCACTAGATTATGAATCCTGGGGCATTAGGGACTGTGACTGCCTTATTCACCACAGGATCCCACTAGCACATTGTAGGAGCTTAGTAAATGTTGGTTTAATAACCACCTAGGGGCCTTGCTCTGGGCACTGGGGACAGGGAGGTGAATGGATACGGTCCCTGCCCCTGAGGGGTTCCAAGTTGAAAGGTGAAGGGAGACAGGCCCCTATGATGCCCCACAGAGATGGCATCACAGAGGCAATATCTGACCTGAGCCACAGAGGTAAACCTGGCTTCAAAAGTGTGCAGGAGAGCATTCCAGGTAGACAGAACTATGAGTGCAAAAGCACAGGCTTGTGTCCAGAGACTAGAGAATACAATGTGCCAATCACCTGGCTAAGTGGGGTCCAGCTCCAAAGAACCCCCCACCCCCAGGTCTAGCATTGGGCCCCAGGCTGACTGATGATGAGCAGGTTGATAACTTGGACCACCTTCAGATCAATATTCTTTAAAGATTTGTCCAGTATTTATTTAGTGGAAGTCAGGAAAACACAGATTTCAATCATTCCCTCCCAATAATCAGCCTCTCCCAGGTGTTCCTTACCTTGAACGTCAGCTGACGGGGATTGCTGGTGCAGGCCACACCACAGAGGAGTCGGAATCAGCCAGGAGTCTTAATGTTCACAAAAAATCACTGAATGTTTCCATTTTATCACCTCCATCCCCGTGATGTTTCGGTCCTCACCACCACCATGGCTGGGTTTCCCCCACCATTTGCCTAGCTCTGACCTGCCTCCCCCTCAGGCTTCCTATGGTTTGAGTGTAAGGAAGTGTGGATAGAGGGCCTGCGCAGTTACTTCCTGGACTGGTGGAACTTCCTGGATGTGGTCATCCTGTCCCTGTACCTGGCAGCCTTTGCGCTGCGCCTCCTCCTGGCTGGGCTCGCCCACATGCATTGCCAGGATGCCCCCGATGGGGCTGCCTGCTACTACTTCACCTCAGCTGGTGAGTGTCCCCCAACTCGGCCCCGAATCCCCCAGTCCCTTCTCCCCCTGGGCTCTCAGCCTCAGCCCCCATGCCGCCCTGCACAGAGAGAAGTGAGTGGCGCACAGAGGACCCCCAGTTCTTGGCTGAAGTGCTCTTTGCCATCACCAGCATGCTCAGCTTCACCCGCCTGGCCTACATTCTGCCAGCCCACGAGTCACTGGGCACTCTGCAGATTTCCATTGGCAAGATGATCGACGACATGATCCGGTGCGTGCCATCTGGGGCCAGGGCCCCCTCCCCTTGGATAGATGCCACTCGCCACAGGGCCTCCTTCTGAAACCCCCAGCTCTAGGTAGCACAGCGGTTCCACGTGGGTTCCTCGCATAAGCTCCAGAGACCTCTGAGAACCTGAAACTATCGGCAAAGTGTGGGGTGTAAATGGGCACTTCTCTGCAGGGACAGTCTGTAATTCTCGTCTAATTCTCAGTCCCGTGACCCCAGGAAATGTTAGGGACAACTGGGAGCAGAAAGAGCCCTTGGTTGGGAATTCCAGTTCCAGTTCTGTCACTGTCTCTGTGATCCCCTTTGGCCTCAGTGTTTCCATCTTTGTGGTGAGGGCACTGGACTCGGGGGCCCCTGGGGACCCTTCCCACTACATAACTGCTCTTTGAGCCCATGGCATTATCTTGTCTTCTTGGATCTACAGGCAAATCTGGCCTCTTACCCTAATCAGAGCCCACAGTTAATGTCGGCTCCCCTGGGGGCTGGACTGGGCACCCTTGGTGAGAAAAGCTCTGTTTCTGCCCGTGGACACCTTCAGCTCAGCAGAGCTTGGAGGAGAACCTCCCACCGCACCCCAAGATTCTTCCTGCCCATCCTGTCAGAGCCAACTCACTCTCACATGTGGCTTTCACTCTGCTGGTGTTCAGTGCTGGACTCCTGACCCTCACTCCTTCCTGTACCACGTCTCCGCTTCTTGATCCCTCCCTGGGAGACTGGCCCGTCCCAGCTTTGACTGCTTTGACTCAGCACACTTTATATCACAGAGAGAGCTCCTGCTTCAACATCCACTTAGCACCCTTTCTCATTTCCCACCCCTTAACCTCCCCATTCTGAACGGTAACCAAATTAAATACTTGTCAAGTAGAGAGGCTGAGCCTGAAAGGTCACCAATCCCATCCCTCTTCCCAGAGCTTCCAGGGTGGAGACGGGCCTGATCTTCCCTTATCCCACCCCCTGCCAGGTTCATGTTCATCCTCATGATCATCCTGACTGCCTTCCTCTGTGGCCTCAACAACATCTACGTGCCCTACCAGGAGACAGAGCGGCTGGGCAAGTATGCCAGGGCGGAGGCAGGACGGGCAGGTGGGAGTCTGGGACCCTGCAGCTGGGAGCTTAGCAACTACTTCTTTCTGCACCTGCCCCCTCCCCTTCTATTCACTCAGTAATTAATTATCTGGTTTGGTGAATCACTCTCTTATTTACTCACTCTCATTTACTTATTAATTTACTCATTCATTTATTTAGTCCCTCACTTTCTCCCTAAAGTTTTAGTTGGAAAGATATCAATTCTACAAAAAAGTTAAAAACACAAGGGACACCAATATACCCTTCATCTAGCTTTACCGATTGCTAAAGTTTTGCCAAATTTTACTTGATCTCTTGCTCTCTCTTCTTTTTATTTTCCCGGAAATATTGAAAAGTTGCAAATGTCATGACATTTCACCCCTGAATTGTTCAGGATGCTTCCTAAGAGCATAACCACAAAACCACTATCACACCCAAAAGGTTAACATCAATTCTGTAATATTATTTACTACACAGTCCTTACTTACTCGGGGCTCGCCAGGTGCCCCCCCAAAACGTCATTCTAGTTGCTAAAAAACCTGAGATCTGATCTGGGATCACACATTGCACGTCGTTGTCACATCTCTTTTATCTCCTGTGATCTAGAACCCCCTCCCCACCTTCTCTTTGTCTTTCATGACAAATGAACTTTTTGGAAGAATACAGACCATGTTATGTTGTGGAGAGTGTTCCACAGTTAGGAATTGTCTATTTCCTCATGATTAGATTCAAGTTAAGCAACTTGGGCAAGAACACAAACTAGCTAATGCTGTGTACTTTCCATCACATCACATCAGGAGACACACGATGTCGGTTTAGACCATTGGTGAGGTAGTTAGGGGCATTTCTCAGCTAATTCTTCATAGCTTCCTAATGCTTGTAGGCCATGGTAAGGATCTTTGTTTTTATCTTGCAAGGTCCTGCATGACCAGGTTGGTCCTTAGGTCCATCCCATGAGCCTCTGCTTCACAAGCCCCTCTCTCCTTTGCCCTCTGAGACCAGCTATGCTGGCCTGCTCTCAGTTCCTCAATGCTCTCAGGCTTCCCTGCCTTGGGAACACTCTTCATATCATCTTCCCTTTCATCCGGTTGACTCCCATGGATCCTTCTGGGATTAGCTTGAAGGCTTTTCAAAGAATCTTTCCCCAACTCCCAGACTAGGTCATAACATCTTGAGATGCTTTTTCACAGCACTTACCACTATTTTAAAATGTTGATATAGTTACTGTCCATCTCACCCCCTAGTTCCACCCTAGAACATAAGGTCCTTGAAGACAGGGACCGTGCTTGTCTTGTTCATGGCTGTATCCTTAGCATCTATAACATTACTATGTGCTCAGTAAACATTGGTTCTGAGAGAAGGAAAGCTGGAGATCAGAAATGGCAAGTGTCTCTGAGTCAGGGTGGTCCAAAGGATTTCATGGAAGCAGAACACCTTTGGCTGGGCCCTGGGTGGGGAGAAGGAGAGTGTACAGGTGGCTCTAAGGCTCATCTCCCACCCCTCACATCTTACCCTTTGTCCCAACATGCCAGTTTCAACGAGACATTCCAGTTTCTGTTCTGGACCATGTTTGGCATGGAAGAACACAGCGTGGTAGACATGCCTCAATTTCTTGTGCCTGAATTTGTGGGCCGGGCCCTCTACGGTATCTTTACCATCGTCATGGTCATTGTGCTGCTCAACATGCTCATTGCCATGATCACCAACTCCTTCCAGAAGATTGAGGTATGTGAACTGAGGCCAGCTTAGGCCACGGAGAAGAAGGGAGAAGGGGGAGAGGAGAATAGGATACAAGGAGTCGAGATGCTTGGGTTCTTCTCTGCCTCCACTCTTGTCTTGTGCTGTGGCTGGAGACAAGTGTTCCCCTGGAGAGTTTCTCACCTGTAACACGAGGGTCTTAGTAATGCTGTTAGTTTCTCCAGACACGAGTATAGTGTTCTTTTTCACTTTATGGTTGGGAGGGTGGGTGCACTGTGGAAAAGTAGGTGGGAACCTAAAAAGGGAGAAGGAGGAAGTGGATAGGTTAGGGTTTATGGCTGGAGAAATGTCTGGGCAGGAAGTGGATGTCAGAAGGATGAAAAATAATGGGAAGGGAGGGGGGACAGGAAGGGGAAATGTGGGTGATGGATGATAATGGAGATGAGAAAGAAGAGCAAAAAGTGGTTGGCACATTAAGTAGAAAAGATGTGAGGAAGGGGGGAAACGAGGCAGACTGAGCAGGCAGGAGGGCTGGGTACACAGTGGTCCCTGTAGAGCCTCCTACCTCCTCGCCCACAGGATGATGCTGACGTGGAATGGAAGTTTGCTCGCTCCAAGCTCTACCTGTCCTACTTTCGAGAGGGCCTGACCCTGCCTGTGCCCTTCAACATCCTGCCCTCCCCCAAGGCCCTCTTCTACCTTCTCCGGTGATGACCTCAGAGCTTTCACTCCCAACCCCCTGTACCCACCCCTCCACCCCACTGCCTGCCCCCATTTCCCTAGACCCCATCCTCTGACTAACCTCTTCCCGCCACCTAACTCTCTCAGGAGAATTTTCCAGTTTATTTGCTGTTGCTGCTCCTGCTGCAAAACCAAGAAGCCAGATTATCCCCCAATCCCCACCTTTGTGAGTACCTCAACTGCTTGGGGTTGGTCCTCCTCACATCAGGCCTGACTTCAACTGTATTGTCTATTCCATCCGTCTGTCTGCACACCCCTGCCTTGTCTGTCTTTCCAGGTGTGTTCCCCAGAGAGCCTGTTCCCAATTCCTACTCTCTCACATGGCATGCCTTTCCCTCTTGGCTCTGGTTCTTTCCTAAATTTGTAACCCTGTGTCATCCAGCTTAAACAGAAGTCCATGCCACCCTCCTCCCAACTTTTTTGTCCTAAACTGGGCCAAGACATGGTTGAATGTTTTTTTTAAAAAAAAAGCACGTTAAGAAATAGAGGGAAAAATGTCCCACACATTGGGAAATTAGAAGTCTGACAGAGGCCTAACAGAGGAGGCCAGGCCTTCAAGAGGCTCACACACCTTTCCTTATCTGCCCCAACTCAGTCTGGTGTGCCATTTAGACCAGTATCAGTGCCAGGCCTACCTGTCCCCCTTGAAACATGTTACTTGAGTATCTTTCTGAGCCAGGGCTTCCAGGTCAGCACTACAGGGCAACAGGCCAACTCCGGACCACTGAGGTCCCTGGATCCCCAGGTGAGGAAGGCCCTCCCTTAACTGGTTGGTCAATAGTTTATTCAACAAACACCAAAGCACGTGTACTGGAAATAAAACTACGCATAACGGTGGTCCCTCAAGGGGCTGACAGTCTAAACTAGAAGGAAATGGATGGCAATGGTATAGGACGACAAGCCTACAACAGAGGGAAGCACAGGGGCTGCAAGCACAAAGAAGGGGTCCCAGACCCAGCCTCATGAGTTGGGGAGCTTCCTAGAGACCTGGAGGGTAAACAGGAGGTTGATGGGAGGCAGCGTTGAGAAGGGAGATCTAGGCACAGGGAACAACCTATACAAAGGCATGGAGAAAACATGACTCTTACAAGAGACTAAATGCCAAAGTTCCCAGTTCCCTCCACATCCTGGCTCCAGGCTACCCTACATGGATACCTCTATCACCCTCCAGGATCCCTCCCACACCACTGCCCCCACCACCGCCACTTGCTGGCCCAGTCCTGGCTGTCTGATGCATATTTGTAGACCTTGTCCTGCATTCCTCAGGAAACGGCTTCCCAAAGTTCTTATTCTTTATTTTACACAAGAAAAATGCTTTATATGCTCTGTGGCTGAAAGGCCCCATCACTCTCTCTTACACTTCTGCCTGCCCCATCTCTGTCAGTTTCGTATCTTTTTAAATGTATTTCATAAAATGCTCTGCTTTTTTATATTATAAAAGTAAATATGCTAACTATAAAATATTTAAAGCTAAAATTACATTAAATATAAATAACTATTTCCTAAGTACTCAGAGAGCCCTTATTCTATGCCAGAGAAGTATCAGCCTGGGAAGGACGCATTATTACCACGTCTGTTTCAAATCTGGAGACACTCAGGCCTGAAGAGGCCGAGTAACTTGCCTGAGGCACACAGCTGCTAGGCGCCGGGATTTCAGCCTGTCTTCTGAGTCCAGCACTTTGCCTACTCTCTCTCTACCTCTGCACTCTCACTCCCTCCCCCCGACCCTCTCTCTCCATTATCTGCCCCATATACCCTACTTGCCCTTGTAGTATTATCCTATCCTGAGGCCTAAAACTGGACCCAGGAACAATCATTCTAATTTGCATGATGATTTTCATGCTATACACATGAGCAAGTGTGTGCAGGAGCCTCCTCAAATCTTCTAGTCTCCCCCTCTGCAGAGTTTGAAGGGGAGGGCTACCTGGACTAACTCAACTCAGGAAAACCAACGGTGGGACAGTGGCCAGAGAGAGAATTCCATTCTGTCCTGCTCAATGTTTCTATCTCTGCCCGCTGCCCCCTCCACCTACCAACCCTCGCCCCACCACCCAACTCCTGGCCACCATCCTTCCACTTTCCAGGACTGCACCAGAGTCTATATGTGTGTCCTTCAGGGACAGAAAAGTCTGCACACACTTTGCCTCCCTCCTTCATTGCCTGGAGGAGGGAACAGTGACTAGAGAAAGGCTGACCTGGAGAATCCCTCTCACCCTCCTTTCTTCCCATCCCAGGCCAACCCTGGGGTAGGGGCAGGGGCAGGGCCTGGGGATGGACAGCGTGGATCCTACCGCCTTCGAGTCATCAAGGCCCTGGTCCAGCGCTACATAGAGACTGCCCGGCGGGAGTTCGAGGAGACCCGTCGGAAAGGTTGGTTGCTCACCTCCATGCCTTCCCCATTCTTGTTCCTTGCTGGTTAAATGCACCACACCCAGACTTACATCCCTCACGCAGCCTGCAGTTATATTTGGCCCCATCCTACCCTGCCCTTAGAAGCCACTGCCGGCAGTGTGGCCCCTTGCACTGAATTACTCTCTGACCTATTTATTTATGCCGTTCATTTCATGTAATCCTCTCTTCTTGCCTTCATTCATGTGTTCATTTACTCTTATTCACTCCCTTAGTCATTTATTCATTTACTTAATTCACTATTCATTCACTTATTCACTCATTTGACCAACATTCATTGCCACATCTGTCCCCTTTGTTCCAGGCCCTGTCTTGGAGGGAGGGTGACTGTGTAGGGCAGGGACACACAGAAAGCTCTAAGTCTGGTGAGGAAGAGAAAGCACCTTGCTAGGCAGAAAGCGTTTAGTTAGCTAACACAGACCCAAACTGCAGTGGGACCCAAAGGAGAGAAGGAGTCTCTCGTTTTTGAGTGGCTCATGGGAAGGTAGAAGAACAGAGAACCAGAAGTTGGAGAAAGAGGAGGTGCAATTTGGACTGGGCCCTGAGGATGGCTGTGAGCTGGACAGGTCGCTGTAGATGGGAAAGAGGGCCAACAGGGCGGACGCACAAATCTCCACCCGTTAAAATACTTTCCCACCCTTCAGATTCCTGATTCCTTCCTTGGCCCACAGACTTTCCGTCTTTGTATCTTCTGAACTCGCCACTACCTAGCCCCTTTCAGATTCTTCTGTCCCTACTCCGCCCACCCACTTGACCCCCCTTCTCACTTCCTCCTCTTCTCCCTCAGGAACCCTACTCATGATGTCCCCTGGGGTTCTGTCAGGGATAGAAGTGTTACGGGGCAGGTTCATCTTTTGAGGGACCTCCCACCAATTCTCCCCCGCCCACCCTCCCACAGACCTGGGCAACAGGCTGACAGAGCTGACCAAGACCGTCTCTCGACTGCAAAGCGAGGTGGCTGGGGTGCAGCGGACTCTGGTGGAGGAAGGGACGCACCAGCCCCCTGAAGGCGCTAGCATCCTCAGCCACTATATCACCCGAGTGCGCAACAGTTTCCAAAACCTGGAAACCCCAGAGTTGACAGTGCCAGGGATTGTGGGGACCCAGATATCTTCAGAAACTGGGCTTCAGGATGCCAGAGGCACTGAGACTCCATGTCCTAGGGAGCCTGGTCCTTCCTCCCCAGCTCATGTGCTAGTGCACAGACAGCAGGACTCAAAGGGGGCTGGGGACCTGTCCCAGGAGGAAGATTTGGGACCCAAGGAGGGGTCCTGCTGCAGTGAGCGTGTTCCTTCTTCTGTTGCTGAGTAGAGCAGCCTGCATGGTGAGGGTGAGGGTCATTTTAGTAGGAGCCTATTCTGCTTTCCTCACCTCAATAAAGTTTCTGTTCAGGATGTCAGATGCCTCCAGAACGTGTGAAAATCTGTCTCTTCATGTTTTGAGATTCCCTCCCTCTCCCCCAAAATGGACCTTTGTGGGAGCAGGGCAGAGAGAAATGGCTTGCAATAGAATCCCAAGTATCTTGGGCTTAGGATCCCCGCCTTGAGTTTCTTTCCATCTTCAGTGCAGAGCTCTGGGCTGTGAGGTGGGGGCCTGGTTTCAGTACTAACTCTGTCCTTGAGCAAGTGGCTTTCTTCCTTGGCTTTGCATTCCTCATCTGACAAACGAGCGGAGGAATCCATCTGTCCTGTCCCTGCCTTCAGGGGCTTACGGGGACCTCTGGCTGTTAAAGCTTTTGGGTTTGCGAGTTGCAGTGTGTGATGGGAGTTTGCACAGGGCGCCAGGTCTAGGAGTGATAAAGAAGTCCTTCTTTTACATCCCTCAGTCCTACGCTCAAGGCCAGAGCAGGGCAGATGGGCCAGTCTCATGGGATAAACCAAACATGAGATTCAATGTCACCACACTCCAACACTGTTTAATCAAATAGTCATCACAGTACTAGCCTTACTTGTCCCAGGGAGTCCCCACCGCAAAGCAGGGCTTCCTCTACCCTTCCATGGCCTCAGACTCCGCCACATCCTGGGTGGGGAGATGGCTTCTAGGGCTGGTTCTGAAACCATGTTCTTCCTTCGAGGCTGCTCGAAGGTCCCTTCTTCACATGAAGGTCAGCAGTTTCCAAGACTCCTAAGTGGCAGGCATTGGACTTTCACGGGCCTAGCTCCTGAGAGCTAGAACCCCCATGGGGGCCCAGAGCAGGGTCGTCCAGAAGAGCAGAGAGAAGGCCCTGTTGGAGGGTGAGTCGGGCTGCCCCTGCTGCTGGAAAGAGAAAGAAAGGAAGTGAGGGGCCCACAGGGCCAGGAGGAGGCAAAGCAGCTGGGGGTGGGGGAAGAGGGTCACTCACTTGGTATAGACATACAGCCCCGCCTCTTCTCCCCTGTAATAAACAGCAAGGTGAGGCCTTCATGTCAACAGACCCTCACACCCCACACTCCCCTTCCCACGAGGCCCTGGGACTGGCCATCCCCCTTCTCAATCCACCGTTCCCTTTTCCTAAACACAAACGTCTGACTTCCTTTCCTCCTCCTTCCCCCAGAAAATCTTCCCAGTTAGCCTCTCCATCCCTGCTCCCGCCCTAGCCCCAGTCACTTCTGCATGCTGTCCCTGCCTCAGCACGTGGGAACAGCTCAGATGTGCCCTGTGGACCCCGGTAAGCCCAGGGCCCCCGAGACCCCACACAGCACTCCTCTCACTGTCCTCCGCTTGCTGACCTCCTGGATGGGGTCCTTTGGCTCTATCAGACTCTCTCTAGCAGATGGAACTTTTTGAGAACATTTACAGAATCACTTGAAAATATGCACAGATCTGGAAAACACTGATAGGACCCACTAACTGTTGACAGGACCCGAGTCACAAAGAACAGTAACTGCAGCTGACCTCTGGCCCTCAACTTCCCCATTAACCAAGTAGGTCTCCTGAAGACACTGGGGATTGTATTGGGACATCCTGGCTTATTCCGTGCCCCCCTCCCCGCCAGCCCTGCTTCCTTCATGCACAGCTCACCACCCAGATAGGCACAGTTAAAGTTGCTGCAGGTCTTATTATAGCTCCAGAGAGTCACTAGGCTTCGGGCTCCATCTTGGGAGAACCTGGTGACCAAGAAGACTTCATGGGGAGGGATCAGCACCTCACGCTCCTTGGGAAAAACAGACAAGGCCTGGATAGGTGCCCCAAAACAAGTCCTTAGGGAGAAGAAGGTGGCATTACCAAATCTGTGGGCCACCGCCTCATCCAGGGAGCTGGAGGCAAACTGGCCCAAGCGGATAGCATCCCCCAACCTCTTGGGTTCAAAGCGAAGGGTGCTTACACCTCGGAACACCACCTGCCCTGGTCCCCTAGTGCAGCCCTTGCTCCCCTGAAGCAGCTGCAGGGCCCGGGTGAGGTAGAAATGCAGGGCCTTGAAGGGGAAGTGCCTCATGTAGAACTCCCGGGAGCCACCGCCTGTCCGCAAGGCCTGGTTCAGTTGGCAGTACAGGGTGTTGGATGAGTTGGTGTAGGCCATGACAGCGATTCCATGCTGGGGTCTGAAGCCAGGGGGCAGGGTGAGCCCTCGCTGTTTCTGCTCCCAGGCCTCCTGGGCTGCCTCCCAGGCTTCCCGCAGCAGGGCATGGTGGGCCGTCTCCTCCTTCAGCAGAGCGGCTGCTTTCTCCTCCATCTCCTCTGCGCAGCCCACGTAGGCGTCATCGAAGGTGTCTGGGGCCAGGCCCAGGGGCAGGATAGGAACAGCCTGGGCCTAATGAGGTAAGGAAGAGAGGAGCCACACAGGAAAGGGCACAGATTCAGAGCACGGGACAGGGGGGCCTGGTGGCAGATCAGTTCAGAAACACAGAATCTCGTTTCTATGCCCAAATATCAGGTGCATACAGCTTGGCAAGGTCCCAAGGGCTTAAATAACACGGGCACTGGAGTCAGGCAGACATGGGTTCAGATCCTGACTTCATCACCTACTCGCTGTGGGATCTTGGGCAAGTCTCTTAACTCTTCTGGGCTTCAGGTTCTCCACCTGTAAATTGATACTTCCAACCTCACAGGGCTATTGTGAGGACAACATAGAGATCTTCACTTCTGTTCAACCTAAGAGGGGTTGTTTTGTCATCAGAAAGGTTCCCACACTCAGTGGGAAGTGGAGCTAGCTGGCTTCCAAGCGCTGTCCTGGCCCTAAGAAGCCGGGTGCAGATTATACCACAAGTGTGCCACCAGTGTCCCAGTTACCTGACCCTGTCCCATCCTCTAACTCTCTCCCTCCCCGGCAGGTGCTCCGCCACCACACCAAACCACTGTCAGCTCGGAGACTCCTCAGTCCTCTCCGACTTCAGAAGCCCTCACGCCCGAACCTGGGGTGGGGTTTGGGGAAGAGCCCTGGTCTGGCAGGGGCTGCATGAGGGCAGTACACAGGAGCCCAGCCCAGTGTGCCCAGCCTGAGCCTGTGGTGGAGATGAGAACTGGGGATGAGGATGTCAGAGGCAGTCCCTAGGGAGGGATGCTATGATGGAAGGAGGACCCCGGGGCAGTCAGTCAGTGAAGATGGGGGTTCTGGGAGAGGGAATGGGAACTTGGGGTTCCCTGCAGGAAGGAAGGCTGCAAAGAGGAAGAGGATTAAGAGGACTGGAGTCCCAGAGAACAGTCCCTGGGAGAGATTTTTGAGGCCTCTGTCTCCCAACTCTTTCCTTGGTGGCAGGGGATGGTTCCCCTAGTTACCTGCCAGAGGGTGTGAAGGCCAAGGCAGCTGAGGGCGAGCAGCAGAGCGGCCAGCATCATCCCTGGGGAGACAGGAGGGTGAGGTCCGGATGCAGGTGGGACCAGTGGCAGCGGTGGATTCCTGGCTTCAGTGGGCTGTGGGGAGAAACCCACACCCCTCCTGTGGTGTGAGGAAGATGGTCCAGGGCCCGGGACTCAGGCATGCGGCCAAGGGCGGGCCTAAGGGAGTGGGCGGGCCTTGGGTATTACTGTCTCCACCCCCCAGCACAAGCAGAACCCCAGGTCTCCGCTCCCTTGACTTCCGGATGCCCCTAAACTCAGTGCCTACTGCCAGATCTTTTTGTGGTGGTGAAGGTGACTTGGCTCGAACTGGACAGGGGAGGGGGCGTTGGCGTGGCACGCACCTGGAGATCACCGAGGCCGGAGGCTGAGAACTGGACGGTTTGATTCCACCGGCGGGCGTCTGGACGAGCACAGCCTGTTCCCGGAGTCCCGCCGACACGCAAAGTCCCACATCTAACTATAGCCCCCGCGGCAGTAACCCGACACCTCTCTTCCGCAACCACAGACGCGTGGTGGAAGGAGTAGGAGTGGCGAGGAAGGGGCTGAGCGGCGGACTCCCCTCCCCAAACTTCAGTTCTTCCTCCAGGACCTTCTTTGGCTCCGAGCAAGTCCAGGGTGGGGGGCGGGGGGAGCTGATGAGACTTGTTCTCTCCCCTCAGGGGGCCTTGACCTGGCCCCCAGACCGCTAGGCCTGGGGCCCCAACGAGGGTCTCGCCGGCCAAGAGGTCACCACTGTGTACTTGCTGATTTGCGTGCAATTTGCATATGGCCCACTCGTTATGTCAAGTGTGGCCCATCATCTGAGCGACGCCCACCTCCTCCAGTCTCTATTTACCCCGTTCCCTGTCAGTTAGGCCAGATGCAGAGCCCTCTGTTTCAGATGCTTATGGTCCAGCCCGCCCCCTCCCAGTCCCTCTCCCCCTCGACCTCTCAGATTCAGGTGACCTGGTGTTTATAAACACTGGCCCTTCCCCTCCCTTTCTGTTGGCTTGTCTATAAATAACCTGGCTCTGAATTTTGGAGCCAGTCAGAGGTAATGGGAGAAGGAATCAGTAAGCAGCTCTGGGAAGAGCTTTCTGGGGGCCTGAGCTTCTGGGGGTGGGACAGGCACTCCACCAGGGTGGACAGAGGAGTTGGAGGGTACTAAATGCCAAGATTTAAGAGATGCTGCCCACTTCCTGCTGTGGCTGAGGTAGGCATGGAGCTTGGATTTACCCCAGGCCTCCATCCTGGTCTGGCTCATTAGTTTACCCCCATCTGCGTTCCCCTACTCCCATCAGACTGCCAGCCAAATAAAAAATTCCTTTCACCTAGAATCCTGCTTTCTCCAAAAGCCTTCCTACAGACCAAAAAGGGAGATAAACTGTGCCTAGGCTTCTGGGGGTGGTGGGGGAGTGCAAACACTGGCATCCCTGAAAGCAAGGGTGCTTGCCAGGAAAACAGCTTCAAGACAAGTCCTTCTGTCCCTTTCCAAAGAGACTGGCCACCCCCAGAGTCCCCCAGGTTAGCAAATCAGGAGCCTGTCTACTGTTCAACCGCTACTGTGAAGAGCAGCATCTGCTTACACATCCGGCCGGCCGGCAGGGACTTGAGCCTTTGCACTTGCTGAGACAGGAGATACTGTCTGGGACAGTAAGGCTCACTGATAGCAGTTCCTGGGACCAGACACACTGGGATCGTGGCTTTATCTTCTCTCCACCCTCTAGGCTTTGGGGAGTTGTTTCTTCCATTCTAAGACTTGGAACCCCATGAAAGGCCCCAAGAGATGGAGTCAAATCTTGTCATTGAACAGAGGTCCGGCATGAGGCAGAAAGTCCTTCAAGATTATATGGCAAATCAGTGCTGGAGCTGGGACCCAGACCCAGCCTCCTTGATCTGGGAATCTCTCCTTGCACCTTAGGTGAGTCTCCATGCTCACGTGAGAGGAACGGATGTAAGGAGAGATTCTCAAAGGCCAGTGGTGCTGGACGCAGGACCTCCATGCCTCAGTCCACGTTCTCTCTGGCTTTAGGGATTCCCTTTTTTGTGGGAAGACCAGTGGCCCAGGGCAGACTGGGCAGAGGCTAGTTTCTGAGCCTTGAGGAGACATCCAGAAATAGATGGGGGAGTGTCACATTTCTGAGCAGCTGTGTGGGGGAGGTACAATATAAAGGAGGAACCTGACCTCCCCCTCCCCTGGTGGCCATCACAGGAGCCCAACACCAGCTTTCCTGCCCTGGAGAAGGCCTAGGTAAGGGGTACACCACCCTCCTCCCCGGCACTGGACAGGGAAGAAGATTTTTTAGGGGGAATTCGGGGTACTAATGGTAGAGTTTTAGGAATCATTAGGACAAATTTTAGGGATTCTTTTATCTTTATCTGTTCCTTGTATTTCTGCAGGCTGAAAGTCCAAGGTTAGGGTGCTAGTGTGGTCGCAGGAAGGCTCCCTCCCTGGATCTCAGCCAATACCTTCTCACTGTGCTCACCTGGTGGAAGCGGACTCTGGGGGTCTCTTTTATTAGAACACTAATCCCATTCAAGTAGGCTCCACCCTCAGGAACTAATCACCTCCCAAAGACCCCACCTTCTAATACCATCACACAGACATTAGGATTCCAACACATGAATTTTGAGGAGACACAAACTTCAGACCACAGTACCTTTGATAGAGAGGCTTGAGGCCCCTGGGAAATGTGGAGATTCCTGGGAAAAGATTTAAAGTCACATCCTCAGAAAGGAATGTTCCATGAGGGCCTGAATAAGGGGAAACTGACAAGAAGTGTCCAGAGCAGATGAGGATAGAAGGGCAGCTGGGATACGAAAAGGGGTTGCCTGGTGCCTCCACTTCCTCAACTCCCAAGCTTTCTCCATTCTTCTGGCCCCCACCCCATTTTCTCCCCAAAACTGGTCACCAAAGCCATCGATCTGCCTGCTTGCAGCGGTTTACATTGTTAGTTGTATCCCGAAAGCCTCTCAGATTCTCAGCAAACATTCTGGGAGGCCTCACCTGCGTATGGCCATGGGCTGAACTCTGGGGACACAGAATGGGTCATACCTGGTTCCTGCCCTCAAGGAATTCACAAGCTAGGAGGGGAGACAGACACATAAGGGCAGCCCAGTACAATCAGGACAGTGACAGGAAAGCATAGGATCCAGAGGAGTCAGAGGGCTTCCTGGAGGAGGTGATCCCTGAGCTAAGCCTGGAAGAGTGAATAGCAAAAGAAAGGTACCCCCAGCAGATGACAATGTGTGCAGAGCCACAGGAAGGGAAACGGTGAAGGCTTGCTTGGAAATTTGTTCTGTGCTATAGAAGCCAAGCAGGGGTAGTAGGGCAGGAGGCTGAAGAGGTCCTGGAGGGCTGGGTCACAGAGGGCCTCAAATGCCAGAGGAGGTTGGATTCTGTCCTGAGAGACTCTGATTGGCTTTGCTTAGGTCATGTGTCTATCCATGAGCCAATCACAATGGCCAGGGTAGTTGAGTACCAGTTTTGGCTCATGTATTTCCTGCCATGGGGGTAAGCCCCACCTGAATCGGTGGGCTGGGTTCTCCCCCAGAAAGAGAGGATCTACTATGGAGTTCAAGCTTCTTGGGTGGATTCCGAGACACCACAGACAAGAGTTCAAGTAGATTTTGCTGCCACATACCCTGCCCGTTAGCATTCCATCCTGGAATTGGGGAGCAGTGTCTCTTGCTTTACACCCCACTGTGATGCTGTTTTCAGTTCCGTATACTCTGTGCCTCGTCAGCTCAGCCCTTCATTTAAACACCGTTCCTGGTACAAATGTGTTTCTGTTCAGCTCTTTTGGTTCCTTTTGTAACATGCATCACATGCTACTTGAAATTACTCACTCCAGTTCCAGCTCTGCTTCAAAAGAACTTAAAGAAGCAGGGGTAAGGGCTTGTTGCTGCTGTTCATAATTTTATCCTCAGTGCCTGGCATATTATGGATGCTCAGCCTTTTTTTGTTTAGGGAGAGAGGATAATGAATTCAGTTTGGGACAAACATATTGAATTTGATAAAAACTGCTGCTGACTCCATTGCCCACAGAAACACATGCCTCAGTTTAGATTGTACATTGGCAATATATAGGAGCTTAGATTTGGAGACTCATAAAATTATAGTCCCATAGAATCCCAGTGTCTTCGAGTCACCGATCTATCAAAACCTAGGCCCTCCCCACAAGGGCCAGAGGGGACGATGACGCAGGGATGCTTAACCTGAGTGAGACGCGGGGCAGAGGAATAACTACCTGAAATTAATGTAACATTTGTGTGAAGATGCAGATATCTATTTTTTGAGGACAGGTTTCAGCTTTTCATGAGATTCCCAAAGATAAATAACGACTGACTGTATTACTATTTGTGCAAAAGAAGGAAAACAGAAATGCCTGTGAATTTGCTTGAGTGTGCACAGCATGTCTGCAAGGATGCACAAAAAACAGCACACGGGTCGCCCCTGGGGAGTCAGGGAGGAACACATGTGTCACTGTCTGCCTTTTGGACCGCTGACATGTTGAACACTAAAAATGTACTACCTTTAATAAAATTAAGTTAAAACTTTAAAATATTAAAAATTAAAGCTTGTGAGAAAAGGACACTCATTCATTGTTGGTGGGAGGGCAAACTGGTGCCTTTTGGATGGCAGTCTGGCAGTGCCTATCCAAATGAACAATATCCATATACTTTAAACATCATCATACTTCTTGATGTCTTTCCTCTAAAATATGCACACAAGTAGACAAGTATTTACATACATGGATGTCCATGTAGTATTATATGTAATATAAAAAATTAGGGGAAAATGTACTTTCATTAATAAGGAAATGAGTAAATTATTGTTTAACTGTTCCACCAAATATCACAATGCCATTATAATGAACAAGGCAGATATGTATACACAACACGGAAGAAGTCCGTGATGTATTTATAAGGTCATAGAATGTCTATAAGGATGTTCTGGTTTTATTTTTTAACAAAATAACAAAAATAGGCTGTACTCAGAGGACTATGTATTCATATTTAAGTGTATTAAATGTATGAATGAAACTATGTAAGTATATTTACCATCACGGTATTTGAGCACAGGAAAAGGTCCTGAAGGGCACCTTTACCACAGGTCACCCCTGCCCCGCCCACTGGCAGGCATGGATAAGAGAGAGAAGGGGAACGCAGAGGGAGAGAAAGCCGAAAAGGGAACTTAGGTTTTGTCTCACTTGTGTATTTTTTTCACAACAAGCATGCATTACTTTGTAATAAAATGAACAGAGAGGCAGCAGCACTGGCTTAGAAACTGTCTGTTCCAATTCTGACCCAAAGCTGAGACACCTTATTCTTGGTGCTACTTCAGGCCCCCACATGCCCACCCACAGGGTGCAGGAGGCTGTGGTTCCCTCCAGCTTAAGCTGGTACCCTCTGTCCTCTCCCCCTCCCTGAGTCCCTCTTTCCTCCCCACCTGAAGATCTACATCTGTCTGTGCCCCAGAAGCAGTTGAGGGCTTGGCTCTCAGCAGGACTGGAGGGAGAAGCGAAGTCCTCTGGCTCCTCAAGCCCTGGTTTAAGCCTGTTTCCGGAGTCCTGCTGTGGCTCCAGCAGGCAGCCACCCCTGGATCTGCCCTGTTTCAGCCTTACGTCCCCAGGTGAAGCCGAGGCCCCTTGCCTTGGCAGTCACGCTCCTTCATGATTGGCCCCAGTCTTTCTGACATTCCCACACTGCAAGTTCTGCCACACTACTCCAAATGTTTCTTACTCTACATCCTGAGAGTTCCTGCCTCCAGGACCTTTGCTGTTCTCATTCCTGCCACCCCAAACTCCATACTTTTCTCTCCTTCTCTCCACTGATGGAAGCCTATTCTCCTATTCATCTTGCAAGTCCCTGTTCACATGTCACCTCCTCCAGGAAGTCTCCCATGTTGCTTGCAGCAAGAAGGGTCCTCTCCTGAGCCTCTATTTCTATGTTGTGACTCTGTGCCAGGCACTTTGAGTAGCAGAGACTAGGTGTCAGTGAATGTTTAGTAAACTGTATAGGTTAACATTCCCGTTTTCCAGATAAGGAAACTGAGACCCCAAAAGAGACAGTAACTTACCCAAGGTCACGTCCAACATGCAGACTCCTGTTGTGATGTCTCTGCTGCTTGTGTCCATGGGCCTCATGGAAGCACTTCAGGTATGGTCACCCTGTGCCGTCCCCGTGCCAGGGGGAGCTGAGCTGTCAGCTTCTTCTGAACTCTGGGAAGAGGAGCAGAGGGAAGAGAGAGAGCCTGATGCTTCTCTGGGGCTCACTCAGCCCAAGGGGACAACCCCAAACCCCAGTCTCAGGGCGTTTGCAGTTAGGAGCTTCCAACCCCCCTTCCTCTCCAAGCGTGTTTGGGGCCCTTATAGTGTTTTCCTCTGCTCAGTGGTGGGGAAAGCTGGATAGGCTCCCATACTCCTAGGGCCCGTCCTCTCGGTCCTTGCTGCTCCCTCTCCCTCAGGCTCAGAGCCACCCCATCACACGACGAGAACTCTTCTCTCAAGAAAGGCCCCTGGACATGGCCCCAACCTCCTTTGATGACCAATACGCTGGCTGTGCAGCAGCCATGACCGCTGCTCTCCCAGAGCTCAATCGCACGGAGTTTCAGGCCAACAAAGTGTATGCTGATGGCTGGGTGCTGGGAAGCAGCCAATGGCAGGAGCGCCAAGCCTGGAGACCACCCCTACCACCCCCACCCCCACCCCCCGGCTTCCGTGATGAGCATGGGGTGGCCCTCCTGGCCTACACAGCCAACAGCCCCCTGTTCAAGGAGTTCAATGCGGCCCTGCGCGAGGCGGGCCGCACCCGGGCCTACTACCTCCAACACTTCTCCTTCAAGGCGTTCCATTTCCTGCTGACAGAGGCCCTGCAGCTGCTGGACAAGGCCCAGCGCTCCCCCCGGTGCCGCCAGGTGTTTCGAGGGGTGCAAGGCCTGCGCTTCCGGCCAGCAGGGCCTGGGGCCACCGTCCGGCTGGGGGGCTTTGCCTCGGCATCTCTGCAGAATGCCACTGCCCAGAATTTTGGTAAGGAAACCTTCTTTGGCATCTGGACCTGTCTCGGGGTCCCTATCAGGGGCTACTCCTTCTTCCCTGAGGAGGAGGAGGTGCTGATCCCTCCCTTTGAGACCTTCCAGGTGATCAACACCAGCAGACCGGCCCAGGGTCCCACTCGAATCTACCTGCGGTCCCTGGGCAAGCACAGCACGTACAACTGTGAGTACATCAAAGGTGAGAGGGGCACGTGGGTGAGCACCTGTGCAGAGGGTGGGAAGCCCACGAAGCCCACCCTGTTGTCAGGGGATACAAACGAAAACATTAAAAACAAACCAACAGTGAGGGGGGCACAGTCCTGTCCCCACCCCTCCTTCCTTCCATCTGAGGGGAGGCCACCTTTTGAGGTAGGATGCTTCTTGTCCCTTGCAGTGTCTCAGCCAGAGTGGGCCACCTGCCTGCTGGGAGGCTGAAGAGGGTTTCCTGACCAAGGCCATTTGAGGCCAAACAAACCGGGTCAGGCTTTTCTCCTGGCTGGAAGCTGGAAGGGAATTAATTTCTAGCTACAGTACTGGCACACAGATCGCAGTGGTCAGAAATGACAAGAACCCAACCTCAGTCTCCCAGAGGACAGGGTTTATTTTGAACAGAAGTCCTGGCTGTTGTGTGTGCTGGGTGGGGGTGGTAGACCTCAGCGGGGTGCTGTGCTCCCAAGTTCCAGCTCAGGCTGTGGCAGGTCTCGGACACTCTGTCCATCCCGCAGGGCAAGCCAACGTAGAAATGATGAGGATGGGCCCAGATTCCTAATCTGCCAGGGCTGCGGGCTACTGGCCCTGGCCGAGTAATGCCCAGGGGCTGCAGGGCCCAGTTTTCAGTGAGGGGCAGACTGTTTGCTGGAACCGGGGACCACATCTAACAAGCAGAAACTCCCCGTGTGGCTTCAGTTCTCACCTGGATAGCATCACGAGCATGTATGAGTTGAGAGTGAGGAAGACATGCAAACAACATAAACTAGCCTGTCCTTGGCTGGGACAGGCTTGAAGAGGCAGAGGTAGGTGTGGCAGGGAGGAGAAGGGAGCAGGAGGAGTACTTGGAACAGGCCCTGGTTTTGAGGGATGGCTCCCTCTGGCCTCGCTGCTCAGATATCAAGTCAAACCTTGGCAAGGGAGGTCTCCCGGTAAGGAAGCGGAATTGGAGGAAAAAGTAGCAGCTTTCCTAGAGCCAGTCAGGGAGGGCCCGCAGCTTTCCACCCTGAGAGCTATTAAGCCTTTGATTCTTTTCTGTCTCTTCTCTGCAGACAAGCAGTGCAAAGCCAGGCCCTGCCGTCCGGAAAACTCAGGTAAGGGCTGCAGGCCTCTGGGGCAGGGGCTCCATTTGGGGATAGGCAGGCTGCCCTGGGGTTGGACCCCTCACCTGGATGTTTCCCTTACAAGGAAAACGACCCTCTTTTAATTAAAAATAAATAAATAAGTAAGCCCTCTAAAGCAGACCCCTGTGGGGATAGCTAAACTCCTGCAGAGATTGTATTTATATGTATGGGGCAGTGTTTGGGCCGCCCTTTGTGGGGCTGCCCCTCCCTCACAGGAAACAGCCAGTCCAGCCCCAGAGAGATCCAGGTTGCCCAGAGGTGATGGAGAGGCGGGCTGGTCCCACAAAGTCCTTCCTGGGCCTTCTCCTCCTTTACCTGTACAGCCCTCTGTTCCTGTTACTGACCTCAGCACTCCCTCAGACCACCTTCCAAGGCGGAAGCCAGACCTTAAGTATTAGAGACCTGGGCGCTAGTCCAGGCTGTGTCCTAACTCACTTTGTGACCAATTACTCCCTCTCTGGGCCTCAGTTTCTCTGTCTGTATAATAAGCCAATTGGACTAGATGATCCCCAGGTCACTTTCAGCTATGACTTCTCTTCCCTCCAACACCTGCTGTGCCAGGGCCTACCTGGGCCACCACTTGTGTAGCTGGGAACAGGCTTTTCCAGGGGAACCTCCTGCAACAGTCCATTCCCAGGGAAGGAACTGCAGCTGCCCCGCCCCGTGGGTCGCGCCTCCCTCCCTCTGGGCTCTGTGAACAGTGGACAGGGAGGAGCCCCAGCCTCCACTGTGTTCTCCCCATTCTCCATGACACAGTATCACTCAGAATTCCAGGCACACCATGCCTTCCATGAGTCCTCACCGCAGCTGGTGGTGTAGGTCTGTCATTACCCCAGTTCTACAAATGAGGGAACTGAGGCACAGAGAGGTGAGGCAACCAGCCCTACAGCACACAGCTAGTAAGGACTGGGGCCCAGACAGCCTGACCCTAAGCTCCAGGGTCCCACCAGGTGGCCCCCTACCCCCACAGATGCCATCTCATTTTATCCCCTGCTGCACAATAATCCGTTGGAAGGGGTTAGAGCAGGGAGTATTACCCTCTCTACATAGTAAGGAGAGACCCAGAGATGGAGGTGACTTTCCCCAGGTGACAAAATGAGTCAGTTGCAGAGCCAGGGCCAGAAGCCAGGTCTCCAGCCTCCAACCTGCTTCTTCGAGTTTCGATGAAATTTCACTCACTAGAAAAGTTGAAGATCTCCCACCCCCGGCCCACCAGAATCTCTCCCGCCGGGGTTTGGGCAGAGGAGCCAAGAGCCTGTTCGGATCTCTGCGCATGTTTCTTCCCACCCTGTGATAGGAGGCGGGAGGATAGACCTATAACCTCGGGTATCTCCCGGGCTCTTCATCTCTGTTTACCTTCCTCCCTGAATTCCTTGTTTTCAAAGTTACAGTTATTGGGGTGACACTGGTTAATAGGATTATATGGGTTTCAAGTGTACATTTCTGTGACATGTGATCTGTATACTGCATTGTGTGCCCACCGGCCAAAATCAAATCACCTTCGTCACCGTGAAGTTGAACCCCTTCACCCTCTACGACTCCCCCACCCCTTCCCTCTGGTAATCACCATGCTATCGTCTGTGTCTATGAGTTTGTGTGTGTTTGTTTTTCTTGTTGTTCGTTTGTTACTTTCAGTTCTATGTCCCCATATGAGTGACATCATGGTTCTTAGCACTTTCTGACTGATTCTCTTAGCATGATGATTTTCAAGGTCCATCCATGTTGTTACAAATGGCAGTATTTCATCTTTTTTATGCTTAGTATTCCGTCGTACATATGTGCCCATCGCCTCTATCCAGTCCTTTATCAGAGGACACTCTGGTTGTCTCCATGTCTTGGCTGCCGTGAATAATGCTGCAATGAACAGAGGGGTGCATATATCTTTGCGAATAAATGTTTTCAAATTTCTTGGGTAGATACCTAGAAGAGGGGCTGCTGGGTCATAGGGTAACTATCCTTAATTTTTCGAGGAACCTCCACACTGTTTTCCATAGCAGCTGTACCAGTTTGCACTCCCACCAGCAGTGAACGAGGGTTCCATTATCTCCACAGCCTCTCCAGCACTTGTTATTACTTGTCTTGTTGATAACGGCCATTCTAACAGGTGTGTGAGGTGGTATCGCATTGCAGTTTGCATTCCCCTAAAAGCTAGTGAAGTTGAGCATCTTCTCATATACCTTTGGCCCTCTGTATGTATTCTCGGGAGAAGTGTCTGTTCAAGTCCTCTGCCCATTTTTTAAATGGATTAGTTGTTTGTTTGGTGTTGAGTTGTATGAGTTCTTTCTCTATGTTGGACATTCACCCCTGTTGGAGCTCCTGTTTGCAAATATCTTCTACCAGCCTCTCTAAACCGCTGCTCCTCGTCTGTCTGCAGGCGACTGTGCGCACCAGTGCTTCCAGCCCTCTCTGCTTGCTTCTCTTTGAATGGTTTCTTTGTGCACCTCCCTTCACCCTAAGTCTCTCTGCCTCTGTTTCCCTGCAGCCGTGGGTCAGGGCCCCCTTTCTACAGTCTGGTCCCTTGCACTGCTGCTGTGGCTCCTTGTTGGGGGAGCCTTTCCAGAGAGCCCAGGCCTCCTCTGACCCGTCAGACTCTGAACAGCCCTGCCTGTCGCCTCTGCCCAACATGAGATGTCGGCCACATGTGTGCTTCCAGTGTAGCCACGATCCACAGAAACGCCGCCTGCAGGGAACTCTGGGACCTTCTCTGGAGGCTGCCAGGCCTGATGGTGGAGATAAAGAATTCTGGGCCTGAACTTTATCCAGTGTTCTAGGAGTGAGGTATTGAGGAGAGGTGGGGGACTCCAGGACAGCCAACAACTCACTTGCAGATAGAAGATTAAACTTGCCTGGGGGCGGGGGTGCTTGGGGAGGAAAGCACTTGGCCATGGTACTTGCTGGTGTCATTCAAAAGCCTCACATGCGCAACTGGAAAGCTCCTATTAACTCCTCCCGGAAGCTTTCTCTGACCTCTCTGACCCTGCTGGGTTGAGTGCTGCCTCTGCGCTCCCATAGGTCCCCGGGGCTTCTCTACACTGCATGTCCAAGCCTGTTGCCCATGTCGGACTGTGAGGTTCCTGAGGGCAGGGGCTGGGTCTGAGGCAGAGGTGGTGCTGGGAAAGACGAGGAAGTCAGGAAGAAACAAATACCTTGTGAACAGCTGGTCCCGTGCTGCCCCTACCTCGGACACTTCCAAGTTCTCTGAGTCTCAGTGTGTGGGAATGAGGTGGGCTGAAGCTAACCCCAGAGGGACGAGAGCAGAATATAGAGCAGAGAGCTTAAGGTATCCTCCGGGGTCTTGGTCGAATCCATCATTTTCTTGTGAGCAAAGATGTAACTCCTGTTCTAAGCCATGAGTCCCAAGGTTCCTGTTTCTAGAGACAAACCTGGATCCCCATCTCCCACCACCATGGTCCCTGAATGTAAGACAGGACATTGAAAAGGTGCCAGGCACACAGTTACTTAATGATTGAGTTGGGGCTTTGGGGCCAGATCCTTGTGTGATCCCCTGCTCTGGAAACTAGATCATGAATCTGAATCCCCAGTCCCCTACCCTGAGCCCCAAGGCAGGGGACAGGCAAGACCAAGCCTGTGTAACAGCAGCCACTGAGGAAGGAAGATAAGGCAGGAAATGTGGCAGTTCTGTATTTTCCCTACTAAAAGCTCTAACACTCATCATGGAAGTTCAATTCTGTTCCCCAGGACTGCACTTTGATCTTCACCCTTCTTAGAGTTCCTCTTCTGTAGATAATCCGGGGAGTGGCAAGCTCTGTATTTTCCTTAGCAATCAGGATACACAGACAACAAGCACTCCCTCATGGTCTGTTAAGTCAGCATCACCAATCCTGGGAAATGGTGTCCTAGGCTTTGTAGGCACAGTGGTGAGAGGCTGGGTGGCCTATCTGAGGACCACCAACCACCTGGCCTTTCCACCCCTGTCTGGAGTTGCTGTGGCTGCAGCAGACCCCTGGGACTCACAGGGCCTGCACCAGCACCAGGAGGCTCATGACCAGGGCCATGGAGAAGAAGATGCCCAGGAAGAAGCGGTCCATCACACGGGCCAGGCGTTTCCAGTCCTCATGGCGGTGCTGGGCAGCCCGGTGGCTGCGGAAGGTGTTGGCAATGGTGGCTACATGGTGCAGCAGGGCTTCTTGATGGCAGAGACACCGGGGCTCATGGCAAGGGCCTGCTGGGGGGCCCGAAGGAGGCTGGGGACTGGGAGGTGATTCGGGTCGTCTCGACTGCCCACAGGGCTCCCCGCGTTCCCGCACACACAGGCCCCGTGCCAGGTGTCCCAGTAGGACAGCCCGAGCCCACGCTGGCACTGGGCGGGCGCTGGGACCACAGTAATGCAAGTTCATGATAAGGATAGTGAGCGCCGTGGAGAAGGTGACCATAGTCATGGTGGCCATGTAGTACTTCCCTGCAAGACACGAGTGAGCGGGGCCCCGAGAAGAACTCAGAGGGCCTGAGCTTCCCAGCTGCCTTGGCACACATAGGAGCCCACCATGAGGCTCTTGGGACCCTCCAAGCCCAGTGGATGAAAGAAGGAAGGAAGGGCCGAGGTCTCCCTAGTCTGCACTCCCACAAGTGGGTTCTCAGAAGCTATTGGGTTGGCCAAAAAGTCTGTTACATTTTTGTCCACATGAAGGCTCTAATAGCACTTAGTTGTCTTTAATTTCATTCAAAACAATTTTGTTAGATTGTATTGTGACACCTGTCATTAGCGTGCATTTAAAAAAAAACATCAAAATTGGTGAATTTCTGTGCAGCCATTTTAATATTGAAGATGGAAGAAAATACACAACATTTTTTATGTATTATGTTTTATTATTTCAAGAAAGGTAAAAACGCAACTGAAATGCAAAAAAAGATCTGTGCAGTGTATGGAGAAGGTGCTGTGTCAGAAGTGGTTTGCAAAGCTTCTTGGTACTATTGACATTTTGGCCAAATAATTCTCCACTGTGGGACTGTCTTATGCATTGGAAGATGTTTAGCAGCATCCCTGGCCTCTATCCCCTAGAAGCCAATCATGGGAGATAGCCGTCATACTCAAAGTATCCAAATCAATAAAGTTATTGGTGAAAATGAAACGTGTCTTTTATTTTACAGAAAAAAAATGTAATGGACATTTGGGCTAACCCAATACCAATTCACTAATTTTCCCCCTCACTACTGGAGGCTGCATGTACCCACAGGTCACCCTCTCGAATGGTATGCCATGACATAGAGCAAGGAACTGATCCTGCCAGTAACTGGGGTTCGGACAGAACCCACCTCCTAGGTGTGTGGTGATGCTTCCCTGAGCTAACAAACGTCAAGGGCTTAGGGGTGCCTGGCACATAGCTGAGTACTCAATACATTCTGCCTATATTATGACCCTGGGGACAGTGACGTCCCTCCAACAATTCCTTGAGAAAATTCCTCTTCCCTCCGCCCCTTCCGGTAAGGGAAGAGTGTCCTCCCTGGAAGGGACCTGCTCCTTCCCCCCAATCTCAGAATGTGGCGTCCTCTCAGGACAACCCCCTTACACACTGAAGCAGGAACCACTCTGGGGACCCAGGCTCCACTTCTGCGTTTGTGGGGACCGGCACGCATTTGTGGGGAGGGGATAGGCTCTCCCCCAAGATCCCTTAGCCCCCCACCCTCACCCCCACCCCCACCCCCGTCCGGTCCCTCACCCACTCACCGATGAGCGGCACGCTCTCAGCCGGTGGCATGCTCTCGGCCAGGAGCAGCTGGAAGACAGTGAGAGACAGCAGCACGGTGACGCCCAGCGACACCTTCTCGCCGGAGTCGGCAGGCAGGTGGAAGGCGAGCGGCGCGAGCAGGGAGATGAGCACACAGGGCAGCAGCAGGTTGCACACGTAGGCGGCGGCCCGGCGGCGGAGCAGCAGCGTGAAGGTCACGTCGGGGTAGGGCTCCGAGCAGCAGCCGTAGGTGAGCACGCGCCGCCGCGCCGGCATGCCCAGCACGCGCCACTCCACGTTTTCCACGAAGTCTGCCAGGCTGGCGCGGTCGCCGCGCGGCCGCACGTCCAGCTGGTGCCCGCCGTGCGTCCAGGAGCCGAACGTCAGGCCGCAGCGCTGTGAGTCGAACGGGAAGGCCGACACGTCCACGCGGCACGAGCTGCGCGTGATGGCCGGCGCATCCCAGCGCACGGCTCCGTCGTGTCGCAGAACGACATTGGTGCTGGCCGAGGCTGGGGGCTGCGCGTCTGCCCTGCGGGAGGATGGAACTACCTGCGGCAGCAGCCCAAGGCCACTCCTGGACGGGGGTGGGGGTGGGGCTCTGTGGCTGCAGGGTGGAGTGTGCCCTGGGAGTGCCCTCTGTGCTCTTGGAGGCCTAGAAGGGGCAGTGCCCAAAGGGCCCAGAAACGATACCGATCTAGCCCTGGGCAGCATAGAAAGTCCTCTCCAAAAGTTGACACCTGGCAGCACAGTGACTTCTTCCCCTGGGTGTCATGTGCTTACAGTGCAGAGGGGCCCTGGGGGAAATATGCGGAAGCATGTGTTGTCTGGGAAACACAGAACTGGTGTAGGCCACAGAAGGGGATGCTCCAGAGGGCCCCAGGCAGGTCTTTGGGGAGCGCTGAGACTCAGAGCCAGCCTGGAAGGGTGGAGTGTGCCATAAAGAGACACTTGTGCCCCAGAACCCTCTCTGTGAGATACAGAACTGGCCCTGGGCCACACAGTGGGCTCCTAGGAGCCTGGGTTGCCTTGGGATAGCCTAAGGTGGAGGTGCCCCGAGGGGCTGTGAAGGGGCTGGCCCCCAGCAGGCCCTTGCCAGGAGCCGTGGAGTGGGCTGCCAGGAAGCCCCACTGTGCAAGGAGCCAACACCACCAACACCTTCCTGCCAGATTAGAAAGGTCCTGGGGGACAGCTTCCAGGGCAGCATAGCAACTGGTTCCATGGGGGAATGGGGGATAAGTGCACACTCAGAGTCAAGGGCAACTCTAGGGAGGGTTAGGTGAGGGGAGGGTCCCAGGCAGGCAGTACTTGTTATAGAGTACGATGTCTGGCCGCCACACAAGACTGCTGGGGATGCGGATGGCATCCAGGCCACCATAGTCATCAGGGTCCCATTGTAGGTAGGCATCTGTCCATTCCTGTCGGATCCACAGGTACAGGGTCAGCACCTGGTTGCGCTCATCCTAGTTGGGGGCAGGGAGTGGGCACAGATGTGGACACAGGTGCATGCATATCCTCCCCTGTATGTGCACACACCTACAGAGCTCTGTCAGGACCCACAAACCCACCTCACCCCTATAGTCCAGTTCCCACCCAGGCCTTGTTGTGACCTTGGCAGGTTCTTCTCTTCTCTGGGCCTCAGTTTCCTTAGCAGTTACAGGGGTGATGACCCCTGCTGGGCAGGGGTTCAAGGTGCCAAGTGTTGGGTACACCATGGGCACCCAGTATTGTCCAAGTCAGTACCTGTTGTTGTTAATATTAATGTTTCCAGGAAAGAGTTATTTGGTGAATAATACCCATTTCCCACCCCCAAATTCTTTGACACTGTCACCAGCACACTCCACAGTTGTATAACCACTACGACGTACCATGTCGATGATCTGGGACAATGTCACCTCCAGGGTCACATTCAGAGCCTGCTCTGTGTCCGCCACAGGTCTCAGGGCACTTGTGTAGTTTGAGAAGAGGTCACGGAACAGCTTGTAAGCCAGCCTGCCCTCAGCTCCCAAGCACTCTAGGAGACCAGTAAGAAGGTTCGCCCTAGTCCAGGAGCCACTGCTCACACCCTCCACCCGCATGAGGCCAGGGCCATCACCTGCCCCACTGTCTCACAGCCGCCTAACTGGTCCTCCTGAAGGCAGCCCTCTGTTCCTCAGGCTGCAACTCCAGTTCTTCCCTGGCCTGCCTCCAAGGATGAATGAGGTGAGGTAGGTGGGGTGAATTTGTACTATCTTCTGAAGCAAGGCTGATGGGTTTCTTCCCTACTTTTCCTTTCCCAAGGACTTGGATTTGGCCTGCCCTGCCACAAATTCTAGAGGGGCCCAAACAAGCCATACAAGAGTCCCAGCTCTCACCCAGGCACTTGAACTCCATTGCCCCACCCCCGTTGGGTCTCTCAAACCTGCCTCCACCCTCCAGCTGCACAGCATTTGGTTTCTCAAAAGCATCTGACACTATGGGCCAGTGCCTCCTGAAAACATACCCTTCCCTAGGCTCTTGTGACACCATATTGTCCTCAGTCCCTGACTTAAGTATTGCTTCTCAAAATCCTGTCCTTGGCCCTCATCTCCTTCTTCTCCATTCCCCTGAGCTCCAGATACAGCAGTCCACTCTTGAACTACAGGCGCCTTAAACTGTGTAGGTCCAAAACAGACACTCATTTCCTGCCCCCATGTTCTGAATCCTGCGCCCTGTTTGGCGTTCCCCCATCTCAGCAAACAGCACCCCCCAGTGACTTCAGCTGGAAATCTGAGAATTGTCCCTCCCCCCTCTTGCCAATTACCCTGCAAACCAACCAATACTCAAATCCTGTCAGTCTTACTGCTGAATATCTCTGGAATGTTTGATCTCTCCAACTCAGGCCTCACCCTCCCTCTTACGGACCACAGTAGCCTCACTGCTCCCCTCGCCTCAGGCTCAACCTCTCTAACCGCCCTCCACACTAATGACAGATCAAGCTTTTAAACATGCACATCTGACCAGGCCAGGGATGCTTAAAGCCATTCAGTGGCTCCTCCTTGCCTGCTGGATAAAGCCCCAACTCAGCTTGGCATTCAAGGTCTTCCATTTTCTGGCCCCTTCATTTTTCCAGCCCTATCTCTGGGAGCTCCCCTCTCACCACCCCCACCCCAGTCAGGCAAATTTCCTCTCACCCTTTTATGCACCCCCCCCTGCATGCTCCCCAGATAGCTTGTTCTCCAGCACAGGTACTGAAGAGAGAAATGAAGAGAGAGCATGTGGAGAGAGACTTGGGGAGGACAAGAACAGCAGCGACACCCAGAGTCTAGGCCTGGTTTACTGAGCTTCATACCTGGAAGGAGTGGGAGCAGGAGCAGAAGGCCCAGTCTGGAGACAGAGAAGCCAAGGCCAAGGAGGCAGCTCCTGGGCCCCATGGCCCTGCCAGGCAGGTTTCTGGTTGTGAGCCTCCTGGTCTGACCTAGGGCAGCATCATGGCCTGCTGGCAAGGCTAGCACGGACAATACCTGGAAGTCAGAAGTAAGACAGATCTTTGCCGGGTCCAGCTACCCACCAGGGAGCCCTGTTGCCCATCTGGTTATCTGACTCTCCCTTTTGTACCTGTCCTTGGATTTTAGTACTTGGTCCTTTGCATCTGCTGTTTCTTCTCTGCTGGCCCTTGCCTCTTCTGGCCTCTGCCTCTGTTCTTTTCTCTGGACCCCTCCCCCTTTACCTCTCACTCAGCCTCTGTTTCCTCCTGTGTCTCTGTAACTCTTTCTTGACTTCCCTAACTGATCTTCCTCCTTCCACTCTCCTTTTCTCCTCTTTCTGTATCAGCCCCCGTAACTTCCTGCCTCCATTCTCCATACCTGGTGCATTTTCAGGACAGGGGCAGGGACACCGTCAGTCCTGAGCCCTCCAAGACACAGGACAGCACACCTCTCCTCTTGGCCCTTTTCATTAGCTTAATTATACCTGTGCCCAAGGGAACAGAGCAACTGAAACTGACACCTCCAGTCACTGGGAACTGAATTATTCAACTTCTGTAAGGCAGCACCCAGGCTCTGCTCGGGCCCAGCCTGAAAGGGTTGGAGGGTAGAAAGATGCCAGGTTCAGGATCTGTAGGATGCTGGGTCTTAAGGGTGCTAAGGCCCAAATCCTATGAATGGTAACTGTCACCCAGGGAGGGACTGAACACATCTGTCCAAAGAAGCTCTCCTTTCCTGCTGGGAGTGGTGCTGAGCCATGTACTGCTCTGGGTGGCAACAGAAAGCAGGAAATGCAGCCCACAGCCATCCCAATCTCAGCCTTAGAGTTCGCCCATGCCCAAACCCCATGGGCCATATTGGGTATCAGGGACAACACAGACTTTAGTTAGAGTCACTTTCAGCTGTTTTAAGAGCTGTCTTACCTGGGCAAGATGCTGAAACACCTGGGTTCAGTTTTCTCAAACAGGATAGTAACAGGATTAACAGTTCTCACTTCAAAAGTTGTAAGAATTAACCGAGAGCACCCAACAGTAGCAAGTGCCCAGTACGTTGCCTGATACACTAACTATCACTAGTATTTGCACTACAATGAGTTAGGGTATCTTCAGGAACACAGATTTAGCTTCACCAGCCCCCAGCCCTGGCAACATTCTACTATCTCTATGATTTTTTAGAATTATTTTATTTTTTAAGTAAATGAGCCATGGAATTTAAAAAACAAATTTTAAAGATTTTATTTATTCTTAGAGAGAAGGGAGGGAGGGAGAGAGGGAAACACTGATGTGTGAGAAGAGAAACATCAGTTGGTTGCCTCTCGTACATACCCCAACAAGGGACTGGCCCGCAGCCCAGGCATGTGCCCTGACTGAGAATCGAACCTGCAACTTTTCAGTTTGGCTCAACCAACTGTCCACCAGTCAAGGCTATGGTTTTTTAAAAAGATTTTTTTAAACAGAGGGGAGGGGAAGGAGAAAGAGAGGGAGAGAAACTTCGATGTGAGAAACATCAATTGGTTTGAGTTCACAGGGCGATGGCCAACCCACTGGACCACACCTGACCCAGTCAGGACTATGATTTTGATTATATACCTCATACAGTATTTGTCTTTTTGTGACTGACTCATTTCCCTTTGCATAATGTCCTTAAGGTTCATCCATGTTGTAGCATGTGTCAGAATTTCCTTCCTTTTTTAAAAGGTTTTATTTATTTTTATAAAGAGGGGAAGGAAGGGAGAAAGAGGGAGAGAAATACATTGATTGGTTGACTCCAACCAGGGAACCAGCCACAACCCAGGCATGGGCTCTGACCAGGAATCGAACCGGCGACCTTTCGGTTGGCAGGCTGGCTGGCACTCAATCCACTGAGCCACACCAGCCAGGGCTATTTTTGAATTTTTGATAGCAGTCATCCTAATGGGTGTAACTGTAGTTTTGATTTGCATTTCCCTAATGACTAGTGATATCTAGCATATTTTCATGTGCTTATTGGCCCTTTCTACATCTTCTTTAGAGAAATGTCTGCTCATATCCTTTTTTTGTTGTTGTTGCTGTTGTTCAGTTCTAAGCTTTCTCTGTATGTTCTAAATATTAATCCCTTATCAGATACAAAATTTGTATTTTCTCCCATTCTCTGGGTTGCCTTTACTCATTTGACTTTTGATGAACTAAAATTTTTCAAGTAACCCAATTTGTGCATTTTTTCTTTTGTTGCCTGCACCTTTGGTGTCCCGTCTAAGAAATCACTGCCAAGTCTAATGTCATGAACCTTTTGCCCTATATTTTCTTCTGAGTGTTTTATAGTTTCAGGTCTTACTTTTAAGTCTGATCTATTTTGACTTAATTTTCGTATATGGTGTTAGGTAATGGTCCAACTTCATCTCTTTGCATGTAGATTCCAGTTTTCCCACTTGTTGAAAAGACTGTCCTTTCCCATTGAATGGTCTTGGTATCCTTGTCAGAAATCACTTGACCATGCATGTGAAGGTTTATTCCTGAGTTCTCTGCTCTATTTCAAGTCTACATATTTGTCTGTATGTCAGCACCACATTGTTTTGATCACTATGGCTTTGTGGTTGTTTTGATACCAGGAAGTGAGTCCTCCATCATTGTTCTTTTTCAAAACAGTTTTGACTCTTTGGGATCCCATGAGATTCCATATGAATATTAGGGTGAGTTTTTCAATTTCTGAAAAAAAACAACAACAACAAAAAAAAACAACAACCCTATTTCTTCCTTCAGTTCTGTCCCTTTTTGACTCATATATTTTGCTAATCTGTCATTAGGTGTGTAAATGTTTGTAATTATATTTTTTTGCACTACCATTTGATATTCACACAACCAAACCAAACCAGACCAAAACACTTAAATAGAATTCGTAAGTCTCATCTGATCTCTCTCAAAACAGCCCTGTGAAGGAGCAACATCAGAGATCATTAACCGTCTTACACAACAAAATCAGAGTAAGAAAGGTGAAGTGTGACCCAAGGTTTGAAAACAACCCCCACCCTACTCTGAGAAGAGCAAGGAGGCTTTGAAAGTTAGGTGTATGCCACTGGGCAATTTGAGACCCCACCCCTATCCTCCGCTGGGAATCCAAGCACATAAATGCATGTACGGCAGCCAGGATTAATCAAAAACCTCATCCCCATTCCCCTAAACTTGCCCTTATAAATCTAGTCTCCGATCTAGTCTGTACCCTAGTCCAGGACCAAACTGTTCTCTCTCTATCCGATGGCCAGTCTCCCTTTAGACTGCAAATGAAACAGGGCTCCCATAAAGCTCCGCAGGGCCAGAAGTCTCAGAAACACAAAGGGAAAAAGCCAATACCACAAATGCTATAAACATTTCATTTCATTTTATTTTTTTTTAAGAAAGTAGCTTCAGAAAAAGAGGAAAATAATCTAGATCATTTATTCATATATATATATTTTAATAAAAACCTTTACATAATCTTCATGCATAAAGCCCCAGGAGTAGCCATGTTGCCTGCCTCAAGCCGTTACCTGGGGCTCCCCATAGTTGTCAGCAGTGCTCTGCGAAGGCCCCCTGCCTGCCCCCGAAGCCTGCCTCAGCGATGGCTTTACCTTCTGGGACTGTAGATGGAGGGTGGAAAATGCTTTGGGCTAGAATTTGGTAGTGTACAGTATTCTCTTTTATCCAACTCTCAGGCAAATCCAGACAGGAGGCCTAGCAAGATGACTGAAAACCAGGGACGAAACTGAGTTCCAAGAGCTTCCCAGAGACACGGGATCTGTGACCAAGGGCTCCTGCACATGGTGGCAGGGAAAGTTCTGTGTTCACAGCACATTCAAGGCAGGAACCAACAAGCCTTGAAGACCCACCGCTCCATGGCAGGCATTCACTTCTACCCTAAACAGTTAGAAAGACCCTGTTCTGCTTCCCAACTCAATGCAACCCTCTTTTGACTCTTTAACTCAGTGTTAACTCATCAACCTACTTAAGAGACAGATTCTCCTTCCTTCTGTGGACAGTTCATCTGTTATGAAAGTACAGCCTTAGATCAACACATTTGTCCCATCATCTGTCCCACTCCTAAAGAGTCCTAGTATCAAAGGGCTGGGGTCTGGTTAGGACTGTAGACTGGCATGGAGGGTCACAAGATCCAGAACGGCTGAGGGTAGAAAAAGATTCCCTGGTTCGAGGGGATTCTAGCAAAGGCGCTTGGTTGACCATTTTAAAAAAGATCTTGAGGATGGTAAAAAGAGACTTGGCTTCTTTTTTGGGTTCCAAAAGCCCTTATGCTATGTTGTGTATTAAGCAAGCCCTGAAAAACTGCAGGACGCTCCTTGGGGTGGCAGAAGGGTGGATTCCACAGTCAACCCAGAGAATGGCTAACAGTGCTGATCAACTCAATGCAGGCAACCTCTGTGTGGTGAGTGTGATTGACCATGTGAGTGTGACGGGAGGAGCCTGGGGCTCACTGGCTCCCAACAGTCAGTTCTTGAAGAGTCAGTTCTCGAAGGTAGGACTGTGTGAGGCTGCGCAGTTCCTCCAAGGCATAGTCCTCAGGCATGGGGAGCCGGCCAATGTGGGGAGCCAACAGGCGCAAAGGGACTCGCTGAGGATCTGGTGTTGAGTCAGAGGTTGCATCAGGGGCATGCTGAAGGCTCAGTACCACCCGCAACAGGTTGGCTACACGTTTGGCCATGTCTGGAGAGAAAAAGTGGAGTGAACACCAAGAGTGGAAGGTGGGGAAGGGCGGGCACCAGGGCATGTGTGTGTGTGTGTGTGTGTGTGTGTGTGTGTGTGTAGGTGCAGGGTATGTGTGCGTAATAATCATAAAGACAGGCAGCAAGCAGGTAGAATGCAGGGAGAGGCTAGAGGCTGACCTGACTGAGCCAGGCGATCCTTGGCATTGTAACACTGGATCTGCTCGACCCGGTTGCACAGTGAGGTCACTTTGGTTTGTAACTGCTCCAGCTCATAACCTGAGCACTCCACCTGGAAGAAAGCGGCGAAACCAATCAGGTCAAGAGGAGCTCCCATCACCACCATGTTATCCACAGACTGATCATGCAAAACTGAAACAGCAGTGACATGAGGAAGGGAAACCCAAGCAGCTGGCCAACAGTGCCATGTCATCCCCATCCTGCCTGCTGGGAACAAGGCACGGGGTTAGCAGCAATACATGACAGGAAAGGACTATAGTGCACAGAGCCTTGGACTAGGCAAGTCTTCAGAACACCACGTTACTAGTAAGCTCTAACATGACACCAAAAATCTAGATAGCCCTGGCCTGTGTGGCTCAGTTGGTGGGAGCTTATCCCATAAACCAAAAGGTCGCAGGTTTGATTCCTGGTCAGAGCACATACCTAGGTTGTGGGTTCAGTCCTTGTTCATAGTGCATTCAAGAAGCAACCGATTTGACATTTCTCTCCCCCTCTCTATCCCTCCCTTCCTCTCTCTAAAATCAATAAGCATGTCCTTGTGTGAGGATTAAAAAAAAATCTAGATAAATCTGGGTTCGGAAGAATGGTGTAATTTTTTAAAAACACAGTTGGTAAGTAAGATCCAAACTAGCATTTATTTTAGGTCTCCTGACTCCAAGTTTACAGCCCTTTTGTCTCCGTCCAGTCTCCTTC
Organism: Macrotus californicus; assembly: GCA_007922815.1. Taxonomy (NCBI): domain Eukaryota; kingdom Metazoa; phylum Chordata; class Mammalia; order Chiroptera; family Phyllostomidae; genus Macrotus; species Macrotus californicus. The sequence goes on along the minus strand of VMDR010001453.1, from coordinate 37,453 downwards.
TATGTGTTGTAATCCACTCCAATGGCTCCAGTTACAATCAATGTGCTGATGATTCCCCAGTCTTTATCTCTAGCTTAGCATTCCACTCTTCCATTCCCTTTGCCAGGACCACTGCCTTAGCTCAGGTTATCATTATTTCTCACTGGAAATTTCTTAAGAGCTTGATCACAATCCTCAATGTCATACCCTCTATATCATTTTTCCTATCATACTATAGCCAGAGTAGTCTTTCTAAAAAGAAAATGTGTATTTTCATTCATTATTTACATTCTGAGTATTTTCCAGCAGCACCTCATCCTCACTTGTGTCATATAATACGACTTTCGGATAGCGCCGTGCTCTCCGACTCCAACACTGAGCCATCTGCTTACTGCGCCCCCATCACATCCTCCTCCAAGCGACGAACCCAACCCATCTAAGAAGCATCTCTCACTGAACCCGCTTTTGGAGGGCTTTGCAGAATCTACCAGTTAATGCCTATAGAACTACTTTCCTTTTCATCCACTGGAATCCAGTCTTTAACTTGACTTAAAAAATGGTGAACAAGATAATACAAGGTCTTTTGCTCTCATAAAACTTGAAAATAAGTAAGTAATATCAGATAGTAATAACCCTTGAAGAAACAAGCCACGCAGATATTCATACAGGGTGATGTGACAGACAGAAGCTGGGTGACCGCTGGGGGTGGGGGTGGGGGGGTCAGGAAGGCTTCCTTGAGGAAGGTTGTATCTAAATGCAGACCTGAGCCACAAGAGGAAGGTCAAACTTTCTAGGCAAAGAGTATAGCTTAACCCCTCCCAAGGTGGGAATACAAAGGAAGTTTATGGGGTGAAATTCACGGTAAAGAGGAGAGTAGAAGATAAAACTGGAGAGGTTTTATATAGCAGGGGATTATAACAAGGGGTCCTTAGAATTCAAAGGCTGTGTGGTCATAAAGAATGAGTATGAGTGTGGAGTTGAAGGGTGGAATAAAATAAGGTTTGTTGGAAACATAAGATCCAAACTAGTGTGAGTGGACCAGGCTGGTAAGGCTGGAATGTGGGTTAAGCGTGGGAGGGGTTAAGGCAGGAGTGAAAAAAAAGGTATTCGTCTTTATAGGGGCTTGGACACTAGGTTTATGAGTCTGGTTTTGTGCTGTAAACAGTGGAGACCTATCCCCAAGACATTTTAATGAAGGTTAAAAATGCAGTAATACCTGCAATTTTAAAACGTAACAGATGATGTGTGAAATAATTATCCTCATCAAATCTCTGATCTTATTGTGTCTCTGACCTTACTGTGTCTCTCAATAGTTTCTCACTAAAACTAGGGCTAGACAAGAATAGGAAACTGACTACAGACAAACTCTAAAAATGTCTATTGTACAAACTATTTAGTAATAAACACAAAAAAGTGTTTTTTAAATTTTGATATGGCTGTCAAGACAAAATGGCCACATCAAATCAGCCTCATCAAAATGTCCCTCCTGCGCTGACAGTGCTATCTCTGTATCTCTAGTGCCAATGAGTTTTTCAAGTCGTAGCTCAGGCCTTTTGAGGTCTCTTTAAGGGCCAGGGAAAAGGAAAACCAGCCAGTGGTTTAAGGAACTCAGATACCTGTTGTATATGGTGGATCATTTCAAGGACCCGAATATAGTCCAGGTAAACAAGGCCAGATGTTTCCCAGTCCTGAATTAGGCCGCTGCGCTCTGGAGGTGCCAGGTCTTCCAAGAACCCCTTCAGGTAGTCATAGTTCTCATTAATGATGGCATCTGAAGAACAAAATATTGAGCACTATGTTTGCACAAGTATATGGTTCCCAAAAGTGCCCAGAGGAAAGTCATTATAGAAATCCAAGACAGGAAAGAAGGGGAAATGATTTTGGGTCAGATTTGAGAATTTCAAGTAGATATGTTGAAATTCTCTAAAAATAATGTAAAGAATTTCTGGCTTGAGTTCCCCAAATAGATATTTTGGATGTTGCTAAATAAAATTCCCTAAGTAAACAAAGCTTAACATAATTAGTACACATCAGGAATGTTCCTGGCAAATGATAACATAACAATATTGCTGTCTACCCCTGCTTCTGTAGCCCCTCATTCTGACCAAGCCTCACCTGCACAGAGAGCTTTCACAAAGAGTGATCTGATTCATGTCTGCCACGTCCCATACTGAGCATCACCTCTGGCCTGACTTGTCATGGAGTTCAGAGGTTGGAAGAATCTGGGTGATTCTAGGACACACAGGCCTTAGAATGAAGCACTCACCAGAAGCTAAGTGCCGGATGACGAGTTTGTGGCAGCGGTTCCAGTGACCGGCTTTAAATAAATAGAGGGCCTCCAAGTGCCTGTTGGATTCCACGTGTGCTCGCACTGCTTTGGCTTCATGAATCCACTCGGCAGGCACACAAAGCTTCTGGGTCAGGAAAGTCTCCTTAGCCCAAGATTCAGGGGTCTCCAATAGTTGGCAATGCCGGGTAAGCAGCTCTCGAACAGCCTTCTCACGCGTGCTATAGGAAGAAGTAAGTCTGAAAACTAATACTCTAGGGAAGGCTGCTACTGCCCAGAAAAGGCTTTCCCCAGCTAAGATCTCTCCTTTATTTCCTTTCTAGTAATAGGAGATTCAGGACTGGGATAGGGAATTCTGCACTCCATGAAGCAGTCCTCTGCATTTCTAACCTGCTCTCTTCTGTCTCCCACATGGTCAGTACAAGTAAACAAAGTAGTAGATGTCTTCCAGGTCCTTGTTTTTTCCTTCAAAGCCATCAGCCTTCCTAATTCATTCTTCTCCAACTTCTAGATTTAGGCTACATTTACTCTTTTCTCCTCTCAAGGTCTCTTAAGGAGAGTCCTTTTCTGCCCTAAATTAAATTTCAGCCCTAAATTATTCTTTTCTTAGATTCTTTTCTGAACTCCTAGGCTTTTCAAGAGTTCCCAATCTCACAACTGCCTCGCCCCTGGCCACCTCCAGGAAACAAGCTCTGCTTCCCCACAGCCCACTCAGAATCATTAGTCACCCGATCAGACTGCCTTTTACCATGTGAAATTCCCTACATGTTTAAATAAACTCATAGGGAAAGTCTGGGGTCATTTTGCTCCTGGTAAGGGAAAGGCAAAATTCCTTAAAGGAAAGGCTGTACTAGATACATTATACTTTTACTTACTTAATCCCCTGATCACCTTTCAATAGGGATTAATACTATGATTTTACAGATTACAAAACTGAGGCTTGGAGAGTGTCTTTACCCAAAGTTGAATGTAAGCTTTACCCCAGGTCAACGTGAGTACATGGTAGATCCAGATTTTAGGCAAGTCTGACAACAAAACTAACTTCTTTCCACGCCATACACTACAAACAGTACAGTATAGTGATTAAGAGCACAGACTCTGGGTGTTCTGAGTTAGAAGCCTCCCTCTGCCACTTACTGGATATGTGATTTTGAGCAAAAGTTATTTAATCTCACTGTGCCTTGGGTTGCTCGTCTGTAAAATAAGTGTCTACCTCCTAAGTTCATTATGAGCATTAAATGAGTTAGGGGCCTGCCTTCCCTCCTGTCAGCCCAATGCATCACCTCATGGATTCACTGAGGCAACTCAGTTAACACTATTTCTGCATACAGTAGCCCCCCCCCCCCCCTTATCTGAGGGGTGTGTGTTTCCAGGGCCCCCAGTGGATGGCAGCAACACTGGATAATAATGAAACCCTATATATACAGTTTTTCCCTGTACATACATACCTATGATAAAGCTTAATTTATAAATTAGGCATAGTGAGAGATAAACAATAATTATAAAAGTGAAGAATTATAATAATATACTATAGTAAAAGCTATGTGAATATGGTCTCCCTCTTTTTCAAAATATCTTACTGTACTCTACTCACCTTTTCAGTTAAAAGAAGCACTTTATGGCTTCTCTTTGGCATATCAAGTCACACCCATCACCACTCCTGTGCTTCGGGGCCATGATTAAGTGAAATAAAGGTTACTTGAACACGAGCACGGTGGTACTGCCGACAGTCAATCTGGTAACCAAGATGGCTACTAGGTGACTAACGGGTGGTGGGGAGCATATACAGCCCGACAGTGCAAGACTTCATCATGCTAATCAGAATGATGCACGATTTAAAACTTAAGATTATTGTTTATTTCTGGAGCTTTCCATTTAATACTTTTGTACTGTGGTTGACTGCAAGTTAACCGAAACCGTGGAAAGTAAAACTGGGGGTGAAGGGGGTACTGCTGTAATTCTAAACATGCCACTCAAGTGAAGCTGTGCCGAAGTTAGTGGGTTTCCCCATCTGGGCATATCTTTTTCTTTCCACTGAATCATTTTGTATTCCAACTTCTACAGGTTCCCTGAATCTTTCTAGAGATTCTCTGCAGTTCCCAGAGATCTCTTCACCCTTTTCTGACTACTGAGAGGTCTCATGATAAATAGTAAAATTTATACTCAATCAAAGGCAGTTTAATTTCTAACCTGTTCACATGAATATACAGATACTCTGGGCTGTGGGTTGAACTGTCTTAAGATTTATCACAAAGTTGGACCCAAAATATGTACATTCTAAACACTTGCTGAATTCAATCCTAAGAGACTGGTTCCTTTGGGTCTACCCTGCAGTGTAACATAAATCCAGTGGGTGTGATGGCTTCTCACTCACCTTGAGTTTTCTATGTGCAGGAGGACAAAGATGGCCCACTCCCAGAGCCCCTCACTTTCCAGTTGGCCAGCATAACTGGCCTGCAGCACACCCTCACACTGCTCTGAGAGATGAGTGTAGTTAAGAGCCCTCAGCATCTCCCACAGGTGCCAGCTTAGTCGGTAGTCCAAAGGATCTGCTGTTATGCTTCGAGGCTCCAGCAGCTGGTTAAGATCGTAATGTCTGAAAAGGAAAGCGGGCTGAGAGTTACCATATCCAGCCAGCAGACCACCTGCATAAACGTCAGTCAGCTTTGACTAGAAGACAATAAAGGTAGCCACCTGAGAGAAGAGGCATGTATGCCTCAAAGTCTCCCTCTGGGACTGCTGTTACCAATCTACCTCTAGGTTCAGCCAGATTACAGATCCTACCAAAAAAACAAGAAATTTCTCTTCTGTGGCTATGTGATCAGGTTTGCTGGTATTTATTTGGTCTGTATATTTTACCATCTTCACCCACGGAGTCTCCATAGCTCTCACTCTTCCATGCATTCATTACAGTGTTGATTACTTTTCTTAACCATTTAAAAATCTATATACCTTAGAATTTTTCAGACTGTTCTATGTGAAGCTCTTAGAGTGCTAATTTTGCATTTGTCTGAACGGCTAACTCATCTTCATGACTAGTAAGCTATAGTCTATAGCTTGCAATTTTTAACTTTGATTTTTGTCTATAGTGGGTATTATATCCCTCCCCCCCATTGATTTTAGAGAGAAGTGGGGGCGGGGAGGGTAGAAAGAGAGAGAGAGACATTGATTTGTTGTTCCACTTATTTATGCATCATTGGTTGCGTCTTGCATGTGCCCCACCAGGGACTGAACCTGCAACCTTGGTGTGTCAGGACAACGCTTTAACCAGCTGAGCTGCCTGGCCAGTGCAACAGTGGGTATTATTGTTTATAAAGAAACCCAGGTGCCCTGGGTTTTGAAAGTGTCCCTACACAGAAACTTTCTCTTCTTCTGCTGGGGGACCAGTTCATGTGTTAAGTTCCTAGCTTGGAATTTTCAGATCATTAAGAACTATATAAACTAAGATTCCACACCTATAAGTTTTAAAGATCTGGAGCTTAGATTACCAACCAATAACTTCACTTTCATTTAAGATCCCAGACATTTTATAACTTCCATATACTTCCTTGAATAATGAGTAGAGTTTTTCTTGACCAGTGCTATCAAACTGAACCTTGCGCAGTGACGGAAATGTTCTGTAACTGCCTTGACTAATGATAGTCAAGAGCCACATGTGGCTCTCAAAACACACAAAAAGGCTAGTGTGAATAACTAAATTTTAAATTTTTAAAAATTTAAATTGCAATTCTACCTTTCATGAGAATAAGGTTTACTCTTTCATTTTGGCTTTGGTTTCTCTACTTCTGGCACCTTGAGATACCCCTCTTACACTCTTCTTTTTCTTTGACACTGATTCACTATGTTGTTGCACGTATCAACGGTTCATTCCGTTTTATTGCTGAGCAGTATTCCATTGGATGGATGTACCACAGTTTGTTTATTCATTCACCCGTCGATGGAAATTTGGGTTGTTTCCAATTTTGGACCAATACTAATAAAGCTGCTACCAACATTTGGCATATGCTTTCATTCCTCTTGCATAAATAAATACCTGGGAGTTGAATAACTGGACCGTATGTTTGTAGGTGCATGCTTAACTTTTTAAGCTACCTCTTTTCCAAAGTGCCAGTATTATTTTACATTTTTCACCAGCAGTGTGTGAGAATTCCAACTGCTCCACATCCACGAGGACAACTTGTACAGCAGGTTTCTCAGATTCTCAGCCATTCTAAGGTGGGTAGTGGGAGCCCACGATGGCTTTTATTTGTATGTCCCTGTCCTCTACTGATGCTGAACATCTTTCCATGGCTTGACATCCAGGTCTTTGATAAAGAATCTATTTCAATATTCTGCTTTTTTATGAAAAATGTATTGTTTGCTTTATTACTGAGTTCTAAGAGTTCTTTATTACGTTTTAGATACAAGTTCTTCACCAGGTATATGAATTGCAAATATGTTCTCCCAATCTGTCTTTTCATTCTCTTAACAAGTTTTCAATGAGCAATAGTTTTTAATTTTGTTGAAGTCTAATTTACCAATTTTTCCTTTTTGGATTGTGTTTGGGTGTCTGAGAAATCTTTGCCTAACCCACATTTGCAAAGATTTTCTACTTTGTTTTCTCACAAAAGGTTATTTTTTTAAGTTTGACATTTAGGTTTACAATCCATTTCAAACTAGATGAATAACAGGGCTAGACAATGAAACCAAAACCTGCAAATAGACTAATCAAGAAAAAAAATAGAAAAGACATAGATTACTAATATCAGGAAAGGAAGAAGCATAGTTACAGATCCTAAGGATAATAAAGAAATGTTATGAATAATTTTATCCAATAAATTTGGTGACTTTGGTGAATTCGACAAATTCCTTAGAAATAAATAATCAAAACTGACTCAAGAATAAATAGGAAAACTCAACAGCCCTACGCATCTATTTTAAAAATTGACTTTATAGTTTTAAAACTTTCATAAATCAGACTTTATAAAAATTTCTGCTCAATTTCTTTGTAAAAAAATTACAAATCAAGCACTTATGTTAAAAGAAAAAAATTGCAAAAACACATTTATAACGAAGAATTTATATCCAGAATACGTAAAGAACTATTACAACACAGTAAGACAACCATATAAAATATGGGCAAAGATCTGAACAGCCACTTTAGCAAGGAAGATAATATAGATGGTAAATAAGCACATAAAAAAATGCTCAATCATTAGGCATTAGGAAAATGCAAATTAAAACACAATTTTAGTTATATATATTTTACCACAATAAAAGACTATTATTCTACAGTTAATATAGTTAAATATCCTATATATTTTTTTAAAAAAGATTTTATTTTTTTTAGAGAAAAGGGAAGGGAATGAGAAAGACAGGGAGAGAAACATCAATGTGTGGTTGCCTCTTGTGTACCCCCCACTGGGGACCTGCCCTGCAACCCAGGCATGTGCCCTGACTGGGAATTGAACCAGCAATGCTTTGGTTCGTTGGCACGCACTCAATCCACTGAGCTACACCAGCCAGGGCAAAAACCCTATATTTAAAAGAAAGTATTTGAAGAATGGAAATGAGATGTGAACTATTAGTTTTGACTGGAGAAAAACCCCTCAGTGTTTCTAATACAGCATAATATAAAAAAAGACAGTTCTGAGAGAGTTTTAATTAATTGATTAGATATAATAATAGTATGTGTTAAAATATTATTGTAGAATAAATAAACCACCCCTCATTTCAAACCACTGTATAGAGATATCACTCACTATATGCCCAGTAACATGATAAAATTTAAAAACTGACACTATCAAAATGTGAAGGAATGTGGAGCAACTAGAGATCTTGGTGGGAATATGAAATGATATAAGCACTTTTGGATATAAATGTTAATCAAAACTTCACTCATAATAGCCCCCAAAAAGAAAATCGCTGTCCATCAACAAATAAATAAATTATGCAATAAAAAAACTTTTGATACTCGTATTAACATAAATGAATCTCAAAATCATTATGCTGAGGGAAAGAAGTCAGGCACGACAGATAATATACAGAATGATCCCAATTATATAACATTCTAGAACAGCAAAACTAACCTGTAGTAATAACAAGCTGGTCAGTAGCTGGGTGGTGACTGATTGCAAAGGGGCATGAGGGACCTCTTTGGGGGTAATGTAAATGTTATCTTGATTGTGAGGACAATTACCTTAAAATCTTCAAACCACATACTTTAGTACACGCACACTGCATTTCATTAAAGTTGGCGAAAGTAAGTTTTAGATTTCTAAGTCTAGTTCTAGTGCTCTTTATTCCCCACTACTCTCAGTCACATTTTGGTGACCTACACAGACTAAGGGCAATTTGGCCAGGCATGAAGGGGAAGGACGCCCAAGAGCTCCTGGAGCCCTCAAGTGTCCATACTGTAGAGCTCTGGGTTACCTGTCGCTGTAGAGTTTTAGAAGGTGAAAGCAGACGTCTTGAAGTGGTCTCCGTGAGTCTGGTTCCTCCTCTACCACACAGCCAGAGCCTTCCAGGTATGAAGGAAGTGGAGGACAGGCATATCTGTCACCCTCAGAGGTATTCTGAAAGTAAGAATTTGATAAAATGATCCATCAGCTGCTAGTGTTTCACAGATGCTATCATGTCTCAAATACTCAAGACATGTATATTAAGAATGATGTGACACCTTCTAAAGGAATGTGTCAAAGGTTTTAAATTTATTTAGATCAGTGACATACTCCACTTGTCTTGAAGAGACTGGCAAAGACTTTAGATAGCTCTCACTAGTCGCTCCACTTTTCTTGCCACAATTCTTATTACACTCAGTTCCTTTAGTGTTCTCTCTTTTTGCTAACAAATACTATCAAAGATAATAAAAATGAAGAGTAAGAAAAGAACAGAATAAATATGGTATTAAAAACAGTAGTAACACTTTAACCTCAACACTAATAAGGACTATAAAATGTAACATTTAGAAGTAAATCTGGGACCTAACTTGAGGCTACAGCATACCTGAGGCCAGGCAGTATCTCAGGGAATTCCCCCCCCAAATAAGACAGCATTAGGAATGAAGAAAAACCCGCTGATTTGGCAGAGAAAAAAGAAGGCAATTGTGGAAACACATCACATTAAATAAAGCAGAAGCAGACACTGGGGGAAGTTTAAGGATAGCCCCATCCAGAGACAGGAAAAAAGAAAAAATTTCCCATCAGATTTCCTGGGTTTGCTTCAATTTTATGATCCTTTCAAAAAAAGCAGTTAGGAAAAAGTATTGTGAAATGTGACATGATGGCTTTTTCTCTGGCAGAAACAGAACTACCAGGATGGTTGCCTGGTTCTCCTGGACACACGTACCTGAAATGCTTCTTCATACATGCTCAGTGCCCTGGGAATGGAGGCTGTTGGTGGAAGCAAATACCAAAGGTGGACAGCCAGCGAGCGTTTCCAATCCAAATGGGAGCACACATTAACTTGCTTCTGCTCTGAGAGCTGCCACACCTGCAGGAGACAAAATCACCATCACAGCTACAAATTATACATTACCTTGTTTCTGTCCAGGTCTGCAAGTTATTCACTTATTCAAGTAACACTTTAAATGATCTAGGTAGCAGTGTTAATAATCCAGAAGTCACACACACAGTCCCTAGGTGGCAGGTGATGGGGTGGATATGGACCATCACTGCTCTAAGAAGAAATGAGAACCACTATGAATCACTCAGGTCTTCACATTGCACACAGTTGCCAACTTATAAAACTTAAAGATGTGAATAAATTCTGACCAGCCTTTTCATTTTTGGAAATTGATTTTAAGATGGCAATCAGACAGTCAGGCAGTAATAGAGAACTGGCTTAAAATAATTACGGTATATCATCCATAAAATAAAATAGAAGTGGCCATTAAAAAGAATGAGGCTGCCCAACATAAAAAATATCCATATACAGTAAGTAAAAAAAGTTGCAGAACTGATACATATAATTGATTTTATCTGAATATATATATACAAGTGTAAATATGCACACGTGTATGTTGCTATAAAGACAAATTCTGTATGTTGTTTAGCACTATGATATGATATAGTAAATTTTAACATTTTTATTGCTATATAGTTGTTTTTTTACAATGTACATGTTGTACCTTTATAAGTTTCCATTAAATATTTCCAACAAAAATAGTTGCTTAGTTATACATATAAATGTACAATTTACAAAGATAGCTCTTTACCTTAACCTCAAGCAATCTTGAATTTATGAGAAAATTTATGTGAGTTTATAAGAAGAAAATACCGGTTTTCCAGCCAACAGGGCAAAGATGCGCAATCTCTCATCCTGGATGAAGCAGTCAGCCTGAAGCTGATGCCAATCCACCAGCTGCATGGTAAGTAGCTCCCGGACAGACTGGCTACCCACCAGCTGGGATAAAAGAAGGGCCAGACGATGATCACCTGTAAGAAAAACAGAAGTTCTCTGTGATACTGAGGATTTATAGACTTGGGCATTACCTTATTTCTTCTAGTCCTCAAGGCAGAGAACTTAACACCTGTGACTGCTTTTTGCAGTAGAGCCAAAATATCGACCAAGAACTTACCACTTTCTGCTTGGGTAGAAAAATCTTCAAAGTAGTTTAGCCTAAATGATATATGGATTTTATAGTATACAGAGTTCAGTGACAATTCTATTACTTCTGTGACCCTAGACAAGACACTTCATCTATGCAATGGAAGAAAATATCATCTGATGCAAAGGTCTGTAGTGAAACTGAGATGACAAAATTGAAAACATGCCCAACTAGAATGTACTATATAATGACATTAAGAAATGGCAAACTCACACCTAAAGAAAAAACACATGTGCAAGACATAAAAAGAATGGTTAAGGCCTTTAATCTCACAAGTCCCATAATATGTTTTAATAAAAATTTCTAAGTACAAAAGGCTGGGCAATAAAAAAATCTAATTAACTAGAACGCGAGGGGATAGAAATTTTGGCTTATGAAAATTTCCAGTTAAACTGTGAGCTGAGAAAAATTCTCTGTCTCAGCCCTTAATACAAACCTCCTAAAAGTCAACAGTCCTTTTCCTTTTGTTTTTGTACATGGGCCAGTACTCACACGACTATAAAGACTGTTCTGACAGAAAGTAAGGCTCTCATCTCAAATAGTTTCCTTCACAAATTAGAGAGACTTGGAGGAAGGAAACCATGCATCAGGAACACATCTGGAAAGGCACTGCTAGGCCAAGTTGTCTCTCTAATGTATGCAGGCAATGAAAGCATGACTGGACTATGATTCATGCAGTAAGTGCTGAGCCCACCTGATCATGACCTGCTAATATTCTAGATGAACGATAATAAAAGAAAAAAATGAAAAGATTATTTCTGTATCTACAGAACCCCAAAGAGAGGGTTTACTAGCCAACAAATGTAAATGTCCTGGGACACTAAAGATGGTCAAGTTCAGAGAAGAAAAGTGGAGTACCCTGTCTTGAGTCAATCATTTATTAAGATTATTTCTCTTTACTCTGATCATATAACCAACCAATCAGCTTCTGCCAATCTTTGACTTTTTCAGATAGTCCCACTGAGGAGAACATATACTTGAACAAATGACAGGATTCTATAGTACTTCAAGTTGATTTTAGTGTATGGTGTGAAGTAAGGATCTAAATCCATCTTTTACATGTAAATATCCCACAACCCTAGCATTATTTGTTGAAAAGATTATTCTTTAACATTTAAATTGTGTTGGCACTGTTGTCAAAAGCTACTGACCATGAGTGACTTCCAGCTAAGATGGAGGCATAGGTAGACACACTGTGCCTCCTTGCACAACCAAAAGAAGGAAAACAACCAATTTAAAAACAAAAAACAAGCAGAACTGACAGAAAATCGAATTGTATGGAAGTCCGACAACCAGGGAGTTAAAGAAGAAACACTCATCCAGACCGGTAGGAGGAGCGGAGACGGGCAGCCAGGCGGAGAGGACTTACAGCAAGGTGGTGGCTGGAGGACTGGGTGGGGCAAGGTGGTGGCTGGTGGACCCGGCGAGGCTGTGGATTGCGGACCGGGAGGTCCCAAATTCATGTGCAGATAAACTGGGAAGAACAACTGGGGAGCAAGAGAGACCCCGCAACCCAGGGTTCCAGTGAGAGGAAATAAAGTCTCAAATCTCTGACTGAAAAAACCTATGGGGGTTGAGGTGGCAGCAGGAGAAACTCCCAGCCTCACAGTAGAGTTTACTGGAGAGATCCACAGGGTCCTAGAACGTACACAAGCCCACCCATCCAGGAATCAGCACCAGAAGGGCCCAATTTGATTGAGGGTATCGGGGAAGTGACCAAAAACTAGCAGAGAGTGGGACAAGCGGCACTGTTCCCTCTTGGACCCCTCCCCGACATACAGCATCACAACATAGTGGCATGGGTTACCCTGCCCTGGTGAATATCTAAGGCTCTACCCCTTACTATGTAACAGGTGCACCTAAACAAACAAACAAACAAAAAAAAAAAATGGCCCAAATGAAAGAACAGATCAAAGCTCCAGAAAAGATACAACTAAGTGATGAAGAAATAGCCAACCTATCAGATGCACAGTTGAAAACACTGGTAATCAGGATGCTCACAGAACTGGTTGAATATGGTCACAAATTAGATGAAAAAAATGAAGGCTATGCTAAGTAAAATAAAGGAAAATGTACAGGGAACCAACAGTGATGGGAAGGAAACTAGGACTCAAATCAATGGTGTGGACCAGAAGAAAGAAAGAAACATTCAACCAGAACACAATGAAGAAACAAGAATTCAAAAAATGAGGAGAGGCTTAGGAACCTCCAGGACATCTTTAAATGTTACAACATCTGACTCATAGGGGTGCTAGAAAGAGAAGAGGAAGAGCAAGAAATTGAAAACTTATTTGAACAAATAATGAAGGAGAACTTTCCCAGTCTGGCAAAGGAAATAGAATTCCAGGAGGTCCAGGAAGCTCAGAGTCCCAAAGAAGTTGGACCCAAGGAAGCACACACCAAGGTACATTATAATTACATTAGCCAAAATTAAAGATAAGGAGAAAATCTTAAAAGCAGCAAGAGAAAAGGAGACAGTTACCTACAAAGAAGTTCCCATAAGACTGTAAGTTGATTTCTCAAAAGAAACCTTACAGGCAAGGAGGGGCTGAAAGGAAGTATTGGAAATCATGAAAGGCAAGGACCTACATCCAAGATTACTCTATCCAGCAAAGCTATCATTTAGAATGGAAGGGCAGATCAAATGCTTCCAAGACAAGGTAAAGCTAAAGGGAGTTCATCATCACCAAGACATTATTACATGAAATGTTAAAGAGACTTACCTAAGAAGATAAAAAATAGGAACAGTAAAATTACAACAAACTCACACTTATTAACAACTGAACCTAAAATAAAAACAAAAACAAACTAAGCAAACATCTAGAACAGGAACAGAATCACAGAAATGGAGATCACATGGAAGGTTATCATCAGGGGAGTGGGTGGAGAGAGAGGGGAAAAAGGTACAGGGAATAAGAAGCATAAATGGTAGGTAGAAGATAGACAGGGGGAGGGTAAGAATAGTATAGGAAATGTAGATGCCAAAGAACTTATATATATGACCCATGGACATGAACTAAAGGGGGAATGTGGGTGGGAGGGGGTGTGTAGGGTGGAGGGGAATAAAGGGGGGAAAATGGGACAAATGTAATAGCATAATCAATAAAATATATTTTAAAAAAATTACTGACCAAGGGTTTTGTATTTGCCTTCTCACTTCTGTTCCCTTAACCCTTATGTTCATACTTATGCCAGTACGATGTCTTGACTGCTGTAGCTTTACAGACGTTTTGAAATCACAAAGTATTGAGTCCCCTGATACCCTTCACTTATAACACTGCCAAGGTTTTTCACTTTTCCAAATAAGGATCAGGACCTACAAAAACACCTGCTAGAGATTTTGATAGAGACTGTGTGGAATATGAAGGGTGGGGCAAAAGCAGGTTTACAGTTGTGAGTACACGAAACAAAGAGTTTATGCTTGTATTAATTACTGTATTATTTTTCATATGAACAACTATAAACCTACTTTTGCCTCTCCCTGTATAGACTGATTTGGGGAGAATAGACATCTCAGCAATTCTGAGGTTTCCAATCCATCAGTTCTCACAACCAGGATGGTTGTGCACCCCCAGAATACATTTGGCAAGGTCTGAAGGTATTTTTGGTTGTCACAACTAGAAGGGAGAGGACTTTTAAGTAGAGGGGTAGGGACGCTGCTAAGTATCCTACAACGCCAGGGCAGCTTCCACAACAAAGAATTACTCACTAAAAATGCTAACAGTGCTGAGGTTGAAATGTATTCCATGATCATGGACTGGTTCTTCATTTATTTAGATCTTTTATTTCTCCGGCAAAGTCATATAGTTTTCAGTGTTTGATTCTTATACTTTTGTTACATTTATGCCTTAAGTATTTTAGTCTTTCGATATTATGAATGGATTTTTTAAAAAATTCACTTTTGGATTGTTTGTTACAAAAACACAGAGATACAACTGAATTTTGTATATTGACCTTGAGTACTGAGACCTTGTTAAACTAAGTTCATTAGTCCCATACCTTTTCTGTGGATTCCACAGGACTGTCTACATACAGAATCATGCTGGCTGTGCATAAAGAAGTTCTACCTCTTCCTTTTTAACCTGTATAACTTTTGCCCTTTTTCTTGTCTGAATACACTGGCTACAACATCCATTATAATACCACACAGAAATGGCGTTTCCAATCTTAGGATACAATCATTCAGCCTTTCAAACATTGAGTATGATGGTTGGCTGAAGGTTTTTATAGATTCACTTTGACATAAGGGTAATAACGTCATCATAGGATGAGTTGGAAAGTGCTCTATTCTGTATTTTCTAGAAGAGCTATAAAGATTGTTATTAATTCATCTGTATAAATATAAGAGAGAGTTTGCCAGCAAAGACATATGGGTATGGGCTTTCCTGCATAAAGATTTTAACTATGAATTCAACTTCTCTGCTTTTTATGCATCTATTTAGATTTTCTACCTTTTCTGGAGTCAGTTTTGATTGATTTATATTTTGCTAGGAATTTGTCAATTTTACCTAAGTTGTTGAATTTGTTGACACAGAATTTTCACGGTATTCCCTCTTCTGTAGGGTTAGTACTGATGTTCACTCTCTTCACCTCTGTTTTTGGCAATTTGTGTCTTTCCTTTTTTCATTGTTGGTGTAGTTAAAAATTGGTCGTTTCTTGATCTTCTCAAAGAACTTTTAGTTTAATTGATTTCTCTACTATTTTTATGTTTATTTTCATCCTGACTTCTGACACTCAAGAGCCTCTTCCACTACACTTATATATGCTAGTGAGCATAACTTTTATCTCTTTAATGATTCATAATCTTTATAGCTTTACAGAAGGTCTTATCCACATTTCCTAGTTGTATTACAAGTACATACTTAGCATATAAAATTAAAATAAAGAGATTTTATTTTAGAAAGAAGAAAAGGGAGAAAAACATCGATATGCGAGGGAAACACTGATCAGCTGCCTTCTGCATGCACCCCAACTGGGGACCCAAACCACAACCCATGCATGTGCCCTGACCAGTAATTCAACCAGCGACTTTTCATTCAGTTTATAGGACAAAGCCCAACAAACTGAGCCACAGCAGTAAGTAGCTCTAAGTAAATTTAATGTTTACGGTTCTAAAAAGTAAAGTAGAAGACGTAGTCCTTATTCTGGAGGAACCAGCGATCTTCCTAGGAAGTCTGTACTTAATGCTTGGGATAGAAGACAAAAGCAAATCCACAATTAAGGGGAAGGGACTGTGAGTAGGAAGTAGGCAGAGGTATGCAGAAAGACCATATGCCCTACCTGATTGCTGGGCCAGAGAGCAGGCCTCACCGATTCTCTTGCCCGTGAGGTAGCTGAAAACAGCCTCCACGGGGTTGTCTTTTCGGGTTAAGGAGACTTCCTCTTCGATTTGAGGTGCAGCAGTATGGGACAGCCAGCGAGAGAAAGCTCTCCTTCGCTCCAGAATCTGCATGTATTCACTGGGTTCATCCAGTTGGCTCTCAAGCTCCTTCAGGTAGCCCCACAGAGCTTCACATAAAGTCCATGTTAGGCTCCATTGCTTCACAACTAAGGAAGGGACAGGAAAACAATGCTATGACAGAGTTTTATGTAACTACAGAGGGGGCATCACTCTAATTGTGATGTAAAAATACTTAAATTAATAACTACCCCAAACAATCACTCAAGGTGATTTCACTGAATCTGTCTCCCCCTTATCAGCTGTGTCTTATAAGCTCCAGAGGTATGCGGTATAACTGCTTGCTCACTCTGTGCTCCTGTGGTACTTACATAACAAATTAACTCAATGCTCCTTTAAATAGTTTCCTCTTACCTAATTATGGCTAACATAACCTCAAATAATAAAGTCCTTTGCCTTGATCAAATTCTGCTTACAAAATGCTTTAAAAAAATACAATGTCTTAAAAAAACTTGTGAGCGATTACTCTCTCCTGCTATAGGCAGAGCTTGACATTTAGTGAGTCTAAATGACACTGCTTAAAGCACTTAAGAGTGAGCCGACTCTCATATACAGGTTTACAGTATTGCTTCAGAAAAACATGGTCACAATAGTTATAGAATGAGATAACCGTGAGAGGGTCAGAAAGAAAACTATAAACACAAAAGCTGTTGGGAAGACCAAGTGGGCATTGAACTGGCCACGGAAGAATGGGTAAAATTTAGAAAAGCAAGAAGGAATGAGATTTCATAAATCCAGGAGATTTGACTGGCTACAGTTCCTTGAAATAAGAACTTGTATGATAAAGGCCATAAGAATAATTGTAAACAATGGTGTAATTTATCCTTGCTTGGGATTTTGCTCATGCCAACTCAACTATAGACAATGCTCAGGTATTCACACAATTACTACACTGGCATATTAAAATTTATCCTCCTATGAACACATGCTCCTACCCCTGTTCCTGCAACATCAAATAGAAACATAGTCCATACTCACTTTGTGCTTCCAAGAAATCTCCCGATGCTTCCTTAACCCAATCTGCATAGTCATGAATAACAGCAACTCCTGGATTGGGAACAATGAGAGGACAGAGCTCATCCACATGGACAGTGCTATGTTTTAATTTGAGCTCCAGAGGTATCTGGTATAACTGCAGGTCTTCATCCAGCTTCTTTTCTCTCAAACTGAGTTTTTCCAAATGAACTTTGAATGGGGACTCATTTAGGCTACAAGGACAAGTGACAAACGAGATAGAAAATAAAGATAAGAAAGATGCTAGAATTTTCCTACAACCAAAGCTGTTTCTTTTTATGGTTATAAATAAAATGCAAAAATAAAAAAAATGTGTTTCCTCATGTCAAACTATAGTGAACATATTTGCCATATCCTAAATTAACAAATTGTCTGACCTATGCATTCAGAATCCAAAGGCTTCTTGCTGAGGTTCCAACAAGTGTAGGAACCAGTTAGACTTGGAACTTCAGCATGCATCTGGACACTATGAAATCCAAGAGTCAAAAATTGTGTGACATCCGTTTTTCAAATTATATTTCATAAGGTATCAAAAGCCACTCAAGATCTTCCTCTAAATTAAGATAAGCGTATAGTTAATCTGGCTTTGATTCAATTTTTAAGACTGATATTAACAACCTCCAAATATCATAACATGGTGCATAACCCAAATTTAGGATCAACATTCCTAACTGTGAGGTTCGAGATGCTGTTGTTTATTTCTTCAAAGTCAACTTTAAAAACTAAAAACACGTGATCATAACCACTTAATCTGTAGTAAAAATGGAACAATTTATTATAGTAATTATAAAAAGTAAATAGGAAACTATTATGTATTTTGCACAAAACAACTGTATGCTTACTGCCCAATAAATACCAGAAAGCTATACATATAATCTGTATGGCATATACATAGAATATATAGAACTATAAGCACACACATATAAATGTTAATGGTGAAATTATATAGAAATACGTAACATATATAGTTATCAACTGTCACCTTATTTCCAAATACTTATGCATGAATTATCCACAGTTCATACATTCATTTTATCAGGTCTAAGATATAGAAAACATGTTTAGTTGAGCATACAAAGTCTGTCCAGAAAAAGCCAGCCCATCGTTAATATAACAAGAACGGTTTGTGAGACATCAATGTAACCTGGCAGCCAAGGAGAGTGGACTGGAATGTGCACACATGAACAATGACAACTTCACTGTACTAGTCAGTGGGGGCCATAGATGCCATTGAGTGATTATGTGTACTGTGGCCATCACATTCAACATGACTGAGTAAGCAATGAATCTGCATCAAATTTTGCATTAAGCTTGAACATTCCCTCCACGGAAACTATTTGGATGATTCAGGCCACAGCTATGAGCAACTAGTGATTGGCAGCTTCCTCATGACAATGCGCCTGTTCACACATCACATCTCATGCAGAGATTTTTGGTGAAATATCCAATCGCCCAGGTGACTCAGCTCCCCAACAGCCCAGATTTGGTACCCTGGGACTTTTGGCTTTTCCTAAAACTAAAATCACCTTTGAAAAGGAAGAGATTTCAGACCATTAGTGAGATTCAGGAAAATATGATGGGGCAGTTGATGCCAATTGGGAGAACTGTGTGAGGTCCCATGGTGCCTACTTTGAAGGGGACTGAGGTGTCATTGTCCTATGTACCATAATGTTTCATGTATCTTGTATCTTCTTCAAAAAATGTGCCTATTTTTCACATTATATGGCTGGATACCTTCTGGACAGACCTCGTC
This sequence comes from Macrotus californicus, assembly GCA_007922815.1. Classification (NCBI taxonomy): domain Eukaryota; kingdom Metazoa; phylum Chordata; class Mammalia; order Chiroptera; family Phyllostomidae; genus Macrotus; species Macrotus californicus. The sequence continues at coordinate 18,375 of VMDR010001453.1, read as the reverse complement.
TACCTTACATATGAAGAAATTGCAAATAAGCGAGAAAATACTAAAAAAAAAAAAAAAGACTAATGTAATAAAAAGAATGAAAGCCCAAGGAATGCTGCAGCATTAGCTTTGGGTCTGTTACTTTTCCAACTAAAGTTTAACTCCTGCCTTGATGGTTTTTAATTATACAGATATCTTCTGCTATCTAAAATTGTGCTAAGAATATATCTAGAAAGATTTCCTGAAGATAAAAAAAATTTCTCACTTACCATGATGCCTTCTTAAAAAGCATAAGGAGCCCTGACTGGTGTGGCTCAGTGGGTTGGGCATAATCCCCAAAACTGAAAGGTCATTGGCTAGATCCCAGGCAGGGCATATGGCCTCGGTTGCAGACCAGGTCCCCAGTTGGGGGCGTGTGAGAGGCAACCGATCGATGTGTCTCTTGCACATCAATGTTTCTTTCCTTCTCTTCCTCCCTCCCTTTCCCTCTCTCTAAAAATAAATAAAACCTTTAAAAAAAAGTGTAAGAAAATATGACTCACGATTTAACAGCTACTGGATTAGGCAGGAATCCATATTCCACAGAGTCAGCAACGTGATGATTTTCCAGGTCCTGAGAGCCACTTAGCTGTTCTCCACTATTAGCAAGAGTCCAGTTGGGGCCCCAACCAACCCGAAATGAGCGTCCCATAAATAGGGCCATGTCCATCAAGAGTTTCCCCCTGCCATAGGTAACAGACTTTTCAAGAGGGACTAGGCCCGGTTGTCTGCGAGTACCCACTGTTTTCAACTGAACCTCAGGGACAGGGCTGGGCACTGTAAACACAGAGGTCAAGGGTGGAGGGACAGACCAAGTAGATGTGCATGGGATATTCATCAAAGATGATGTTCCGGGGGTGCGACATTCTTGCACAGAGGCACTTGGTGAAAAAAAACCTCCACTTGTAAATTTTGATTGCAGTAACCCACCAACTAAAATAAGGGAGGGGGAGAAAGCTATTAGAGAATACATAGTGCTGCTTCTTGAACAACAATCAGTGAGGTTGAAATTACAGCTTTACCAAACTAATTAAATCAGATACAGAAGACCAGAAGCAGGTTTAAATCAGATGCTGCAGAAATCACTCTTTCAACCAGAAAAATCAAGGCAGAAATTCCCATGATGACATCAACAATAACAACATTAACAATAAACATTACTACTACTATTAAAAAAATTATCTAGCACTTATCTGCAGCAGACTCTGCATAAGCAATTTATATAAATTGTTTCATTTCATTCTTTAATAACCTCATTAAATGAAGAACAACATTATTGTCTTCATTTTATAAGCAAGAACACTGGGCTCAAACCCAAACCCACAAAGCTACTGGAGCGGCAGGACTGAAAGACGGTACCAGTGCTCACGGTCCGTCAGACTGCCAAACGTAACCATTGCTTAGTCAATATAAAAACTCAAATTCCTACCACTGTAACGCTCAGTGTTAGACTTAAAGAAACACAGACCCAACAAGGCATCTCGTGATGAAACATGTGCCTTTCAGAAAGACAGCTCTTGTTACTATTGCCTGTTTTCCAATATTATATGGTTCCTGTCTAAAGCAAGGAGCTAAGCTGTTGAAGTATGAGATTTTCATGTAGTGCCCACTATGGAAAAGGTTTATGAAAGTTTAACGGATACTTCCACTAGTTAAAGTATTAAAGAAGGAAAGTTAATGTATTAGGGCACTCAAAAAAATTGAAAAATAAATGTTTAGTTTTTAAGACAACATAAAGAAATCTCTTCCTGGTAGTTCCTCTGGTTTTCAAGATGTTTTGACATTGCATCTGCTTCCGTCCATCGTTGATGACAACGGTGCCTCTGATCCCGCACGCACAGACGCAAGCGCACTAGAAAAGGGCAAGTTCTGAAATCAAACGTGCAGTGACTTCCCCGGGAACTTGGGAAGGTTTACAGAAAAGGAGAAATCTGACAAGTTTTGTGCATTATGAGAAGCACCATTTGCCCCTAAAATGCAATAAGGATAGTGTCAGGACTGCAAAATAAGAGTATAATGTGCGACAAGGCACTACTTCCTCTATGGTCTGATAAATATCAGGAAATATGAGATGATCAAATCCACATTCATAAGCAAATGCAAACATGACCCTAAACAAACCACAAATGTGTTTTTTCTCCATATAACTTTTTCAGTGGCACCAATAAAGCAAATCATGATTTTTAAAAACTGGTCCCACATAACATATATATAATAGTACATTTCCTCTTGGCATCCTTGTCAAAAGCCATTAGGGGTGTATTCGCTAGAGAAGTTGACTCAATTTAGAAGATACGTGAAAAGTAGTACTTTACAGCTTTCTTATAAAACAGCATCTTTTACAGTACCTAATGAACGGGATTTTGATGAGTGGGATGCTGAAATGGGGAGTCTGGGAGAACAGATTTCTTGAGAAGTATCTGCTTTAGAAGGAAGGCGGCTGAAGCGTTGATCCACGACCATATCTGCATCTTCCTCATCAGCAAGCAATGATGCCTTCATGATCTAAAAAGGCAATATTTATAGAATGAATGTGCTCCCCCAAATCCAAAGGCCACACACAAAAAATGCAATTTTCAACAACAAATAAATCACTCTGTCTCAAGGCAGTGCCCAGAGCAGGTGTAACGTTTGTGTAACTGACTCCAAGTACCTGAAGGGTACAAGTTACATACTACTCCTCCCTCCATTTTATCTAGTCTTACCAGAGCCTGGCACTTAGCAATCGCTCACACATTTGCTAAAAGATTTCAAAGTCAAACACAAGCCAAAGGCTAAACTCATTAACATATCAAAAGGCAAGGACAAGTAGAAATTGAGACAGAGCTCAAAGAAAACGGAATCTACTAGTTTTTTTTTTTTTTTTAACTTTTGTGGAGCACTTGCAGGAGCCTCATAACTACCCCATGAAGTAAATAAAGTAATTTTTATAGATAAAAATCAGTGCTCATAGATGTTAAGTGACTTGCCTAGAGTCCCACAGTAATAGTTATGAAACTGGAATTAGATAGAATCCAGGCTTTCTGAATCTCAACATAGCCTTTCCTCCCTGAATGGGATAAGAAGGCTCAAACATGGGCTGTATTCCTGTTTTTTCTCTTTCTAGTTAGCACTCAATGCTCTTAAATGAAGGAAGACGTCTGATATGACACAAGGGAAGTAAGTATTAGTTTGGCTTCCTGTTGTAGTAAGGGTGGGTTAGGACTTCACCTGTAAAACATGTGGATTAATTCCCAGTGAAGATGCAATGTGTGTTGAGGCGGACACAGGTTCCTGATCCTCAGGCACGCTCTCTTCTAACATGGAATCCAAAACTGGCTCCTGGGTGATATCTACCATGTCACTGTCCAGCTCCACAACCCTCCCTAACTGCTCCACCTCTGGGCTCTGGCTCTGTAGACAGCAGAAAGACGAGGGAAGCAGCATTAAATTACACCAAATAGACATAGAGCTTCAAGACACATGTAGTTTATTCAGAATATGATACAGCAATATTAGATTCTGCCCATTCTATACAATGTGAGGTAGCATATTTGCTAAAAAAGACTTAACAATTATTTTAAAATTTTCCACTATAAGTACTTGGGTTCCAAATGACAGTTCATACAATCACTTTTTTGTAATATCATGGTCTGATCTCTGGACCTAAGGCAACATTCATAATGAACAAATGGTGGTCTTCAGACAAAGACTATGCCTTACGTAATTCAGCTAGCAATTACCATTTTCCAACTCACGCAGGGTCACCCTGCCTCACACTGCCTTGTAGCTAGAAGCCACCGGGAAAAGAATAAAAGGTACAAACACCAAAGTTTCTAGTAACTGCATTGTTTTAAAACCATTTAAAAATAAATTTCCAATTAACACAATGTGGGGCCGGGAATTCATCTTTTGGGTGACTGAATCCTAAGGTCTACTTGTGTCGTACCATGTAAGACACAAGGACTGTCGACTCTAATTTCCCAAAAGATAAAACAAAATAGCATTATCAGGAACAATTTTAACCTGGGAATAATTCCTTTATGCTTAAAAGTGTTAAGAGTTACCAAAAGAATGACTGCTCCCATTTATAACTGCAGAAAAATCAAGGTGTTAGATACACGGTGAACTGCTGCTCAAGATGTGACCAATCACCAAAGACTGCTTTAAGACACGGGAAGCTAGATGACAGTCAAAAGGCAAAAATGATACTGTTGTTTTACCTACTGGGGAAGTGGCAGGCAGGTCTGATTACTTTTATGCTCTAAAATTCTGGGAAAAAATGCAGCCCTGGTGAGGATGTACTCATTGTAACTACAAGGACTGTGGGAACACTCACTCCAGTAGCTCCCTGATGTTTGTTATTTTTAATCAATGCACTTTTAGGCCAAGTTCCCATCCTCTGTCAACCTCACAGTAGTCTCCTCTGTTGGGATCCCATAACAACCTCTCTATATCTATTTTATACAATATATCACAATGTATTTGAATGTATCACAATGCATCATAATCTTTGGGGATATATACATATCCCACCAGATTGCTGAGGCTTGAAAAGAGACACGGCCTGCTGTTTGCTACATTTAACACCAAACACACTGGTAAATTTAACATTCACTGAACACTTCTTTGTTATTTATAGTGCCTTATGCAGTGCTTACTACACAATAGAGAAGGCAGTTAACTATGACAGGACAAGAAGGAGCAAGGGCGGGTGAGAGGAAAAGAAAAAGAGGCGAAGATGGTTCCAACCTACTACTCAACAAAGGAAAAATGCTAACCAGAAGAGATGTTCATCTAGAACACTTCTAGGCAAATGGGAATGATCTCATCAAATATTCAGGTTAGAGACCGTATCTTTTAGAAGAATGCTGAGAATCAGGTTTTATTTGCTCCACCCTCAAGCACAGTTCAAAGCTACGAGATATCATCCAATAAGTGGACATGGGGAAAGTGAAGTACTATGAAACCATGACCGATAAGCTCCTGGAACCCTGAATTTTGTTAAAATGTATCTATATAATTGCAATAAACTCCCACAAAATATGTCTGTATTTATTTTCAACGAAATCTTGGGAGATCAGGTACTTTTTCAGAGCCAGTCCTGGAAAGAAAAGTAGAATAATAGTAATACAAAGGCTCAGAAGGAATTGAAGAGAAAATAAAAAAGGAATCTCCTGGGAGGTCTGTGGAAAAGCAAAGCACGTACTGGGAGGAGCAGCCAGAGTACCATTTTAACTCTCCCTTTCCCACACTGCAGTCTCTTTAAAGTGGGATCTCTTATTCATGTCTAAACACCGACACAGCACATTACAAATGCTAAGTACACAGTTGGAATGACTGCCTATTTAGGTTTATGGGAGGGTGAGGTTTCATGATTAAAACTTTCAATGATTTTGAGAAACCTCCACTCTCTAACTCAAAATAATTTTCCTCAGAAAAACGAAGCTGCCAATACCCTAAAGATAAAGCATCTCTTAATCCAGTAGGTAGAGTGATAAAAGTAGATACAGTAAATCAAGACACCCTCGTTCTACAAAGAGTAAACGACCAGTTCATGGTCAAACAGGCATCCAAATAACTCATACTGTTCTCGTACCCAAACAGTTCAATCTAGTATATAACTATATTGTTGCTTGTCTCCAAAACAACTTTTTTCTTAACTGCAAAGACTGTTCTATATTCACTTTGCTGGAAAATCAGCCCTGTCAACAATATTATGTTCTCAAGAGAAATTTCATGTCAGGGTTTCAAAGGCCCACCAAATTAAGTATGTATATTTCTGCACACACACTACGGGGTATCACTGCAGGAGGTATAGGACTCAATAACAATAATATTTGAAGCAGACAGGCTTGCAGCTGTACAATCATTTTATATGTATATAAATTACATAAAAATATAAAATAGATATATTAAAATACATATTGACCTAGATAAATTACCTATATTGATCTAGATTAATTTGATAGCTGCCATTTTACTTTAAAAAAATGGATACATAGGTGAAATGGAATTTTCTTCTAAATCCTAACCACCTTTATCCTTAAAAATATTATAAACTTATTTGAAGGTATTGATGCAGCCAGCTAAAAACTGGATCTCAGATCATCATCTGAGAAATAATGTTCTAATCACCAAATAAAGCATTTCTGCAACTGCCCTAACTTCATCTGTGTAAAGGTTTGCCTGCTAAAATGTGCCCTAACTTAAAATCCACAGGAGGGAGTATGTGAAATTTTAGTTACCTTATGTATTTTGATTGCTTAGATTTACTTGCTTTTTAGGAGCAAAGTAACGCCGAAGAACGAACTACAAAGAGTTGACAGAAGATGTCATACAAAAGGTGGTGGAATAAATGTGATCATTAAACAAAAATGTAAATCCTCCTAAAACCTGAGATTGTGTACAGGGGGGAAAAAAGCTACAGCAGACTGAAAGAACACTATCATGCAAATCAAGCTCTCTAAGGGGGTCAGGTGACAGTCTGAGGGTAGCCCTCTTGACCTGGGTAATAAGGAGATTTGGTCATCCATTCCCAGTTCATTCCGTTGGCTTAAGTATTTTCATTACAAGTAAAATGTAGGTCTTTGGTACTAAAAACTGTGCAACTACTGGGCAATATGAAGGAAGAGTTCTCTAGAATCCATCTTACTATTTTAACACCTTAGACTAAATATCTAAACAACTCGAACCATTTCTCCCATTTCTGCTTTCCCTATTCAAAAGGTCAGAGGCTACCTACCCACTTCCTCAAAGAAGGTATCTGAGAAAAAGACCCCTATCCATTGTATCCTCTTTGCCCATTTTGATCCTTCTCACCTTTTTCCTAGAACCCTGTTCTGAATTTTTTTGGTGTTCAGTTTGTCGAAGAGCTCTCATTTACTCAAGTGTCAACACAGGAATTTATCATTATGTTACTATTTGTATTTTGGAAATTAAAGAGCCTAAGAACCACTGATAGTCAAATTTCACAAATTTTCATCTGTCCATGGATGAAGCTTTTTCATCCCAGCTGTATTTTAAGGCTCCTCCGTATTAATTTATTGGCAGAAAATAAGGCTATCTGACTCTTATCCTAAGAAATACAGATAATGTTAAGATCAAAAAACACTTTGGAAAGAAAGGGATTATAAAAACTGTATGATACAGACAAAATAAACTAGAATATCAAGTCCATTTACAGCATTTCCTTAGTTCAGAAGAGATATCTTAGGGGTACTCTAAATGCTACAAAGATTATAAACATAAAAGTCAATATAGTTCCCATCTCCCACTTTTATCATACCCTTCCCCTTACTCTGTATGCGCAAACATAAACATACAAACACAACAATCTCCAGAAAACGCCTCCCAAGAAATTATTTAATAAACCATAAAAATTGCACAGATCAGCAGCTGTAAGAATTGTAGCATGGAAAATTCCAAAGGTTCTGCTTTTAGCAGCGGAGAGAGGTAGAGATGATTCTTTACAAAGGAATTCTATACCAAGCTCTCTTATTTGAGGGAGTATGGCAGCAAAGAAAATAAATTTTTTTGTAACTTGATTGAATATAAACATCCAAATGAAAGTAAATCTTTTATGAGTCGGTTATGAAACTACCTGATATTTAAATTACAAGGACAAAAGGTTTATGCTGGTTTAACAATACTGAAAAAGAGTATGATACAAGAAATTGCAATAAACAATGAATCCCCCTATCCTCCCAGTTCAAATTATTCATTTGTGTTCTTAAAACTTTATTTTCATAAAGATTATGTATTGTTGAAATACAAATATCAAGAAGTTACCTGAAGTATAAGCAAACAACTTGAGAAAACAGTTAAAAATCCTTGCAGAAAACTAATTGAACTTTTAAAAAAACCACGGAGATAAAGAACAAGATTAAACTTGCACATCAGCAGTCAACAAAAGTAGGATTTACTTTGCATCAACCCATACAAGCAAAAGGCTGTATCTTAAGATGATCACTCAGCAGAGAATTCAGCAAGTCCAAATAAAGTGGGAGGTTTCTAAGAAAGACAATCTGTGGAAGAAATAAGCCAAAGACCCAGAGAATTTTTTAAATCTCTCAAATAAAACACAGATGTGAGTACCACCTCATGCCCTCCCTCGTACTAGTCTCAACATGATTGGCAATATATTTGTACTTTTCAAAGTCCCAGGGGGTCATAAAACAGCTTTGTACTAGCTGAGTGACTTGTTTTTAACTTCTGTATCACGGATTCCGTTCCAATCCACTGTCCTTTCTCTACCTGGGGTGGAGGCACTGGTTTGCCATTGAGAGCCATCTGGAGTGGCGTGTCCTGGCCTGCAGGCGGCAAAGCAGCAGTCTTCAGCTTCTTTGTGCCAGTCTTGGGTGGCTGTTCTTCCTCCTCCTCATCAGAGTCTTGAAGGCCGTACTTAGAAAAATGGGAGACCTAAGAGGAGAAGAATCCCACAAAACTACTTTTAACACTGTATTACTCAGAAGAGCTCCTACAATATTTGTGCTTGCTATCTTGCAGACTAGCTAAAAAAAAGATATCAAAAATTTATTTAAAGCACAATGAAGTGTCACCCATGACACTTTACTGTTCTGTTAAGATTTAGAAGACGCTGATGCATGTACTAGGTGCTCATAGAGTTACTAAATGTAGTAACACAGAAAATGAAATCCGAAAGAGCCATTGTTATTTTCACATCTACGCACTGCCCAGCTGTTCTCTACCAACACAAGAGCCTTCGATAAGTTAAATAACCCAACTGGCCTAGGAGAGAAAGATCAATGGGCTAGACTATCAAGGAAGGGAGAAAGGCATTCTCCTCGTCCCAGAAATCTTAAGAGAGTAAGAATTTAGGAAGAGTTGATTCATCGAGACAAAAATTCTGCCTGATGTCCCTAATGGTGCCACATATTAGAAAATCATACCTTAGGAAATGTATCTAAATGCTCACAAGACTGAATTGTGAGCCCATGAAGTTAATAAATAGCTCTTATTGCTGTTTAATTAGATGTGTAATTTAAAGCAAATCATGATGTATCTCTACATGTATTTCCTAATTTGAAAATAACATTTTGTGTCTCTAACTATAGTTAAGAATAACTAAGTTAAGTGACTATACCTTAAACACCCAAGAACCCGTTTCAGGACGATATTCTTTGAACTGAGCTCCCTGTTTCCTTGAAACTGCTTCTAATCGTCCCTCGTAATTGATATCAGCAAGTCGATCTGGACTCTTTATTAAACAACGAGATGTTTTATCTGTTGGCCAAACTCCATCCAATGTAACTTCAGCCTTCCTGTAACATACAATCAAGTCAAATGTCAATGCTTCATATTTAAGACCAGAAAGCCAAGTAACAGCTATAGAAACAGCAAATAAAAGTACCTTTGTTACTGTGGAATTACTCTGCAGATGTTTCATAGGCTTGAGTCTTATCTCCCAAAGCTTAAGAGCAAGGAATTAGCCCCCACATCAACTAGCTCAGTATCTCATTCAAGGGTCAAATTCCACTTATTCCAAACTACTATGGTATACAATTACTTCCAATCTAATTTTAATAACACTTAAGTTATGAAACCTTGACACTGTCCAATGCAGATAGGTCAGTAGCCACAGTTCAGTGCTAAACCTTAGTCTTAGTGAAGGTCTTACAGTGTCAGCATACTGATCAACAGCAGCAATGACCACAGAAACTACCAATGACGAACAACAAATGCTTGCAGAGTGAAGTTACTGTACTTTGCCGTGTACACTGCACTCCTGTGTATTACATGCACCCATATTTTTGGCCCAGACTTTCAAGGAAAAAATTTTTCATTTTAATTTTTTAATTCGATTTTTTATTTATATATAAAGCCAATGACTGTATTCTAGGGCATTATTTTGCATAAGGATAGTTATTACTTTCTAGAGTTACACTTTTCATGCCTAAGCATAAATAAAAATGAAAAACATTTATACAGATACGGAATTAGTACTACCCATGTATAACGTGCATCCTTATTTTTCCCTCAAAAATTTGGGCACAAAAGTGTGCATTATACACAGTAAAATACCATATAAGGAGTATCATGCCACTAAATAATGAGTGTGAAGATGACCAGAGTGCTAATGTACCTTCTAATATCAATACCTAAGTTCAAGGACTGTGTCCTATTCATCTTGTATGCTTTGTACCTGACACAGTGACTAGCATGTAATAATAGATGACTTTTAAAAACACTTTTACTGTGGTAAAAAGGTATAACATAAAATTTACATTCTTAGCTATTTCTCATTGCATATTGAGTAGTCTTAGATATACTCACATTGTTCTGCGACCAATCTTCAGAACTTTTTTGTCTTGCAAAACTGAAAACCTATAGCATTAAAAACATCTCCATTTCCCCCTACTTCTAGTCATTGGCAACTAGCATTCTACTATTTCTGTGAATCTGGCTCTCTAGATGCCTCAAAATGGAATCATATAATATTTATCTTTTCTGACTGGCTTGTTTCACTTAACATAATGAAGGCTCATCCATGTTGTCACCTGTGTCAGAATTTCCTTCCCTTTTTTAATGCTGAATAATATTCCATTGTATGTAGATAAATTTTGTTTATCCACTCATCTGTCACTGATGTGTTTCTTCTCTTAGCTACTATGAATAGTTCTGCTATGAACATGGGTGGGTAAACATGTATTTGAGATCCTCCTTTCAATTCTTTTGGATACATACCTAGAGCAGAATTGCTAGATCACTTTAAATTTTTTCAGAAACCATCATACTCTTTTCCATAATGGCTGCACCATTTTCCTTTCCCACCAAACTATACACAAAAATTCTAATTTCTCCATACTGTTGCAAAAATTTATTTTTCTTAAACTAATCATCCTAATGGTTGTGATAGCTCATGGTGGTTTTGATTTGCATTTCCCTATTATTTATGTTGAGCATCTTCGCATATGCCTGTTTGCCATTTGTAGATCTCTGGAGAAATGTGTGTTCAGGTCCCACTTTAAATTTTGTTGTCGAGCTGTTGTTGTCCCTTCATATTCTGGTGATTAACCCCTTATCGTACATATGACCTGAAAGTATTTTCTCCCATTCTGTAGGTCGTCTTTCCACTCTGTTGATTGTGCTCTGTGATGTACAGAAGTTTTAAATTTTGATGTAGCTCAATTTGTTTAAATCTATTTTTAATATTGTTACCTGTGCTTTTAGTGTCATATCCAGGAAACTCTTGTCAAATACAATGTCGTAAAACTTAAAGAAAATAAAATTTTCATTCTAAGAATTTAAGTTTTAGGTCTTGTATGTGTAGGTCTTTGATCCATCTTAAGGGTTTTTTTGTCACCCAAGGACAGCTTATTGATTCTACAGACAGGAAAAGGAAGGGAGAGCAACATTGATTTGAGAGAGAAACATCAATTGGTTGCCTCTCATTTGCACCCTGACCAGGGACTGAACTGGCAACCTAGGTAATGTGCCTTGACTGGGAATCAACCCTGCGACCTTTCAGTTTATGGGACGACACTTCAACCAACTGAGCCACACTGGCCACAGCACTTGATTTTTATATATGGCATAATGTAATAGTTAAATTTTATTCTTCTGCTTCTGAATATCCACTTCTCCTAAAAGCATTTATTGAAGAGCCTGTTCTCTCCCCATTTTATGGTCTTGGCAATCTTGTCAAAAATCATTTAATTTTATACATGAGGGTTTATTTCTGGGTCCTCTTATTCTCTCTGTTCCATTAGTCTATAGTGTCTGTCTTTATGCCAATACCACACTGTTTTGGTTACTGTAGCTTTGTAGTAGTAAATTTTAAAGTCAGAAAATATGAGCCCTCCAAATTTCATACTTTTTCAAGTTCAGTTTGGCTATTTAGGATCCCCTGAGATTCCATATGATTTTAGGGTGAACTTTTCTATTTCTGTAAAAGATGCCATTGGGATTTTGATATGGATGTATTAAATCTGTAGGTTGCTTTGGACAGTGTGGAGATTTTAACATTTTTAAGTCTTCTGGTCCATGAAAATGGGTTATCTTTCCATTTATTTGTCTTAATTTCCTTCAGAAATGTTTCAAAGTTTTCAGTGAACAAGCCTTTTGCCTTCTTGGTAAAGTTTATTTATTCCTAAGCATTTTATTCTGCTCGGTGTTATTGTAAATGTAATTGGTCTCTTAACTTCCTTTTTAGATTGTTCATTGTTAGTGTATAGAAACTGAGTTTTGCATATTGATTTTGTATACTGCTGAATGTTAGTTTTAACAGTATTTTTTTAGTGGAATCTTTAGGCTATCTTTATATAAGATCAAAACATCTGCAAACAGAGATAATTTTCCTTCTACTTCTTCAATTTGGATTCTATTTCTTTTTCTTGCTTAATTACTCTAGCTTAGAATTCCAATATTATGTTGAATAGATGTGACAAATGCGGGCAAACCTGTCTTGCTCCTGATTTTAGAAAAAAAATTTGTCTTTTACTACTGAGTATGACATTTACTGTAGATTTTTTCAAATAACAACCTTTCTCATGTTGAGGTACTTTCCTTCTAGCACTATGTTGTTGAGTGCCTTTATCACAAAAGCATGCTAAATTTTGTCAGATGCTTTTCCTGAACCAAAGGAGATACTCATGTTTTTCTTCATTCTGTAAATGTGATGTATTGGGCAGGCCAAAAAGTTTTTTCCACATGATGGCTCTAGTAGTGCTTACCTGTCTTTAACTTCACTCGAAACAATTTTGATAGTATAGTGACAGCTGTCATATCAGCAAGCATTTAAAAAAAAAGCTTATCAGGTGTTGTGTTTGCAGCCACCGTTGCTCTCTAACATCAGCACCTCCTCCAGCTTGCCAAGCTCCAGCCGAAGGAGAAGGAGGGTAAGTAAAGAGGTCCCTATACCATGGCTTATACAAAGCAGACTGCCCGCAAACTGACTGGTGGTAAAGCACCGAGGAAGCAGCTGGCTACCAAAGCTACTTGCAAGAGTGCACCCTCTATTGGAGGGGTGAAGAAACCTTATTGTTACAGGCCTGGTACTGTGGCACTTCATGAAATTAGACATTATCAGAAGTCCACTGAACTTCTGATTTGCAAACTTCCCTTCCAGCATTTGGTGCGAGAAATTGCTCAGGACTTCAAAACAGATCTGCGCTTCCAGAGTGCAACTACTGGTGCTCTGCAGGAGGTGAGGGAAGCCTATCTGGTTGGCCTTTTTGAAGACACCAACCTGTGCACTATCCATGCCAAATGTGTAACAATTATGCCAAAAGACATCCAGCTAGCACGCCGCATACGTGGAGAATGTGCTTAAGAGTCCACTATGATGGGAAACATTTAATTCTTAAAAAAAAAAAAATTCTCTTCTTCCTGTTATTAGTAGTTCTGAACATTAGATTTTTTTTCCATGGGGTCAAAAAGGTACCTAAGTATATGACTACAAGTGGAAAATAGGGGACAGAAATCAGGTATTGGCTGTTTTTCCATTTTCACTTGTGTGTGAATTTTTTTTAATATAAATGCAGGACATAAAGCATTAATGCAAGTCAAGGTGCTTCAGCGACCAAGTTTCAGAAGTTCAACTTCATAACAAGATAAATAAGCCTGTTAAATTTTTCTGGACAAGGTCAGCATTTGGATTTTTAAAAAACAAGTAAATTTCTTATTGATGGCAATTAAATGGTGTTTGCAGCATTTTTATCATAGATTCTATCCATTCACTATACTTCTGAGTTGTTCTACATACAAGTATGTTTTTAATGTTGTCTGTCTTCTGTGCTGTTCCTGTAAGTTTGCTATTAAAATACATTAAGTTATAAAAAATAAAAAATAAAAAAAGCCTATCCAAACTAGTGAATTTTTGTGCACCCATTTTAATACTGAAGATAGAAGAAAATACCAATTTTCGGCATACTATGCTTTATTATTTTGAGAAGGCAAAAACACAACTGAAACACAAAAAAGATGTGTGCAGTGTATGGGGAAGGTGCTGTGACCGATCAACAGTGTCAAAAGTGGTTTGTGATGTTTCTTGGCACTACTGATATTTTGGCCAAATAATTCTTTTCTGTGGGGCTGTCTTATGCACTGAAAGATGTTTGGCAGCACCCTTAGCCTCTACCCACTGGAAGCCAATAGCGGGAGACAGCCAACATACTCAAAATATCCAAATCAATAAAGTCATTGGTAAAAATGAAAAATGTGTCTTTTACTTTACTTTACTTTTTGGCCAACCCCATATTCATATGTATTGTATGTACTGAACCATCCTTGTATTGCAGGAAAAATCCCATATAATAGTGATGATGTGTAAACCTTTAAATGTACTGTTAAATTCTGTTTGCCAGTATTTTGTTGACGATATTCACATTAATATTCATCACAGATATTGGTCTGTAGTTCTGTTACAATGTCTTTGTCGAAGCTTGAAATCAGGGTAAGGATTGCCTCACAGAATGAGTTCACAAGTATTCTCTCCTCTTTGATTTTCGGGAAGAGTTTAAGAGCAACTGATGTTAATTCTTCCTTAAATATTCAGTAGAGCCCTCACTGCTGTGGCTCAGTGGATTAAGCACCAGCCTGTTAATGGAAAGGTCGCTGGTTCAATTCCCCATCAGGGCACATGCCTGGGTTGCAGGCCAGGTCCCCAGCTGAGGGCATGCAAGAGGCAATCAATCGATGTATCCCTTGTTCACTGAAGTTTCTCTCCCTCTCTTTCTCCTACTATTCCCCCCTCTCTAAAAGTAAATAAATAAAATATTTTAAAAAACATGTTCAGTAGAATTCACCATTGAAGTTTTTGACTTGGAGGTATTTGATTATTGATTCAATTTATTATTTACAGGACTATTCAGATTTTCTATTTCTTCATAATTCATTCTTGGTAGGCTGTGAACATAAATGATTTTAACTATGGCCCTTTCACCTGTCTAAGAGATATCAGAAGCACATATCTCATACTAAAACACAGAGAAAGACTTAAGCATGGTCACCACAGAAATATGAAAATAAAATACTACTAAAAATGTTTTTAGATATTAACAGTTGAAACTGGTAATATTAGGAAAAAGGAGTGAAGGTCATATCTTTATCATTTATCCTTTTAAATGAAAGTAGAGAAACAACACAT
This sequence comes from Macrotus californicus, assembly GCA_007922815.1. Taxonomy (NCBI): domain Eukaryota; kingdom Metazoa; phylum Chordata; class Mammalia; order Chiroptera; family Phyllostomidae; genus Macrotus; species Macrotus californicus. Next base: position 3,269 of record VMDR010001453.1, on the reverse strand, counting down.
ACTGTACAGTAAGTCAAAAAGGCAAATTGCAGAAAAATGTATGTAACAGGAACATATTTGTGTTTACAGAAAAAAACAGTGATTTTGCTGATTATTTTCTAAATATAGAGAGAAATTCAGCCTTGGCTGGTGTGGCTCAGTGGATTGAGCGCCAGCCTGTGAACCAAAGGGTTGCCAGTTTGATTCCCGCTCTAGGGCACATGCCTGGGTTACAGGCCAGGTCCCCAGTAGGGTGTGTGCGAGAGGCAACCACACATTGATATTTCTCTCCCTCTTTCTCCCTCCCTTACCCTCTCTAAAAATAAATAAATATTAAAAAAAAAAAAAGAAATTCATACCTATTTAGCCCTTCACCCACAGGTGGTTTTTGATTATCATCTAAATAGACAATAACTTCTTTCCTTCGGATATGCACAATATCATCCAAATTTAAATTTGTTAAATTCACTTCTCCTTCAAAATAGATTGAACCATAACCTATAAGTCAGAGCAAATAGTTAAAAACTCATCCTGTATAGAGAGTAAATACCTACATTATAATTCTAATAATTAGAAGGAACAAACCACTTTAAACATCAATCAGTATTTTCAATAACCCAGCAATATTATGAATGTGTTATTTCATCCGTAATATGTATGAATGAAGTCAATTACATTGTTATCTGGTTTAATATCTGTATTTTTACAGCCCTTACGTTGTCCTCCAAATAGCCTTCTAAAACTTTTACCAAGTATCTATCGGTACTGCTGCTATATAAACAACCCTTAGCAACCAACTTGCAGTAAACATTAAAATACCTGAGTCCCCCCACCAATTACATTTGTAATAACTTAATAATATGATGTTGAACCTAAATATTACCCATCTCTTACCAACCATTCAATTTTCTCACTTTCTATTTCTTGCTGTTGATACATTATTTTCTTTAATTGCAGAACACTGCAATGAGCCAAATAGTTACTAAAGAACGTTATGAGGCTCTAGTCTTGTTTTTTTACTTGTCTGTTATTCAGGATAAGGTGGGTCCAAATGTGGGGAAAAAAGGGATTCGGCTATAAAGAGGTTCCTTTACTTAATTACAAAAATAAGGTGCAGATCTCTGGCTTATACACCACTAACTACTAAACTCACACTCACCTTTACGACCAATAGTGAAGTCAGAGACAATGCACTCTCCTTTTTCAGTAGTAATTTTAGCAAGGTCATCCATAGATGGAATAGTATAGTAACCAACCTTAGTGAGAACAATGCCTAAATAAAACAAAAAATATAACATTAATTGTGATTGTCCTAAGATTGAAGAATTTTCAATAATATTTCACTTAAAATTTTTTCTATAAAATGAATAATTTAAAAAATTACTGAAATAATCATTAACTAAGTTATTATATACAGAGAAAATATATAGGAATAACATATTTTTCCAAACTGGTTTTCTAAGAAGCACTATGGCTAGAAAAACGTACGTGTGTGTGTGTTTTAATATTTTATTTCTTTTTAGAGAGAGGGGAAGGGAAGGAGAGAGGGAGAGAAGCATCAGTATGTGGTTGTCTCTCTCACACCCCCTACTGGGGACCTGGCCCACAACCCAGGCATGTGCCCTGACTGGGAATCGAACCAGCGACCCTTTGGTTCGCAGGCCCATGCTCAATCCACTGAGCCACACCAGCCAGGGCATGTGTGTTTTTAAAGATCCTGTTCCAGTGAGTCTGGAAAATAGGGACACTGTGTTTAGGACAGCATATTTACAGGTTCTGAAAACTTGCAAAATAATGAAGTCCATTTAACTTTACTTAATCTAGTGTTTCTCAGACTACACCACAGAACCTTCTTTTCACTGACACCCATTAATACACTAACGTATGAAAGGCACTCCGTTAGAATACACTTCAGGAAAAGCATGCTTAATCCATTTTTTAAAAACATTTTACACGTGAAGGTACCAAAACCCAGGACAGAATGAACCTGCCTTGGCTTACACAGTAATTCAGTGGTGTAGGTGGAGATAAAACTTCAAACCTAACAGTTTTCATTTTGCAGCCTACTATCTTCCATAAACCTCTTGTACCTTCCAAATTTACAACCCCTTGTAAAGCTAAAATCAAGATGAAAATTCCTACAAGAGAAAATCCCAAAGACAAATGGAAATCCCAAAGGTTTATATAATTAGTTTTTCTTAAAGTTTCAATTAGGTAGATTTCTGAACAAGTCAAAGAAAACAGTACAATTGGTATGCTTGTTCTAAGCACTCCTTGTCCCATTTATACATAGAAGTCAGGCTAACTTGCTTTTTGAGAAAAAACAATTGAAGGCCAATCTCCAGACTCCAGCAATGCCCAGAAAGATTTAGAGGAATAACACTTTAAACTGGAGAATCAATGAGAAAACCAGAAACAAAAAACCGAGACTGAATATGTTTAAAAAGATATAGTGCCACAATGCATTCATGTAACTACACACTCGTGTGCGTACTTGGAGTTCTTAGTGTGAAAGTACAAAGTTGTCTCCTTCGGGCAGCAAATGGCCAGGAAATGTATTAGAGTTGGCTTACTCTTCAGTGGTTTGAACTCTACATAAAGGCAGTAAGATAACTAGGTATAGAAAAATTTTTATAGACACTTCAAGAATAACTGTAAAATAAGCCAAATATTCACTAACAGAGAATGAATCAACCAAATTTGGCATATTTACATAATGAAATACTACTGAGCAATAAAAAAATTAAGTCTTGATATATACATCATGGGTGAACTTCATAAAACTTAGAGTCAAAAAGAATATGTATATATGACCCCATTTATATGAAGTTCAAGAATAGGCAATACCAACCTATGTGACAAAAACCAGACTCTGACTGACTTCTGAGGATTGTGACACAAGGGAACTTGCCAGGGTAAAAGAAATGTTCTTTTACGAGGTATTAGATATTTGGATTTGCTTGTGCCAAAATTCATGGAAATGACACAAGATCTATGTACTTCACAATATATAAACTGTACCACAAACTACAAAACTTTTTAAAAAAGGTAATGACATTTATCAAAACCCAAATGAGATGTTATATCAACACAGAAAAAAGACAAGTTTTAAGTATTTAAAACACTCTAATCTTATATAGTTTATATTACTTGTGTCATCAATTAGTTAAAAAATTTAATTATTGGGGGTTGGGGTAGAGCACAGGACTGAGATTATGATAAACAACCTCAGCAACAGCTGCCATTTGAATGCCTGTACATGTTAGGCTTTCATGTTATGGGTCTATATA
>VMDR010001452.1:0-126656 GCA_007922815.1 Macrotus californicus | reverse complement strand
AAAAAAACCCAAAACACTAACTTGAGAAACCACATGCCCTCCTATGTTAATCACAACATTGTTTACAATAGCCAAGGTATGATAGCAACTAAGTGTCCCATTGATAGATGGATGGATAAAGATGTGGCGCATGTATACAATGGGATATTCCTGAGCCATAAAAAAGAATGGAATCTTACCATTTGCAACAACATGGAAGGACCTAGAGAGTATTATACTAAGTGAACTATGTCAAACAGAAGGACAAATACCATATGATTTCTCTTATATGTGGAATCTAAAAAACAAAATAAACAAACACGCAAAACAGACACAAACTCATAGATACAGAGAACATTTTGAAGGTTACCAGATGTGAGGGACATGGGGGGATGGGTACAAAAAGGATGGATTAAGATGTACAAATTGCCAGTTATAGAAAGTCATGGGGATGTGAAGTACAGCAGTGAGAATATGGTCAATAATATTGTAATAACAATGTATGGTGTCAGGTGGGAACTAGACTCATAGGGGTGACCACTTTGTAAGCTATATAAATGTCTAATCACTATGTTGTACCCCTGAAACTAATATAACATTATATGTTAATGATAATTAAATTTTTTTAATTATAAAAAAAGAAACTGAGTTCCTTTTTCAATAAATAAACAAAATTGACAATCCCTGGCTAGACTAATTCAGGAAAAAAAGGGATGACTCAAATAAATAAATTTATAAATAAAATAGGAAACATCACAAATAATGCAAAAATACATAGGATCAGAAGAGACTACTATGAACAATTATACACCAACAAAGTGGACAACCTAGAAGAAATGGATAAATTCCTAGAAACATAACCTCCCAGGACTGAATCATGAAGAGAGAGAAAATCTCAAAAGACCAATAACAAGTAAGGAGACTCAATCAAAATAAAAAATCTCCCCAAAAAGAAAAGCCTAGGACCAGATGCCTTCATGGGTGAAATCTATCAAATATTTAAAGAACAATTAATACTCATCTTCTAAAATTCTTCCAAAAACTTGGAAAGGAGGGAATACTTCCAAATTCATTTTATGAGGCCAGCATTGCCCTTACAGCAAAGCCAGATAAGGACACTCCAAGAGGCCCTGACTGGTGTGGCTCAGTTGGGTGGGTATTGCCCCATAAAGCAAAGGGTCTGCAGTTGGATTCTCAGTCGGGCACATGCCTGGGTTGCAGGTTCAGTCCCTGGTTGGGGCACATACAAGAAGCAACCAACCAATGTTTCTCTCTCACATCGATGTTTCTCTCCTTCTCTTTCTTCCTCCCTTCCCTTCTCTCTAAAAAATAAATAAATAAAAATCTTTTTTAAGAAAGACACTTCAAGAAAACTACAGGACAGACTCCCTACTGAACACAGATGCAGAAATCCTCAACAAGATACTAGCAAAGCAGGTTAACCTGCGGGTACTATTTCTAAGGAAAGCATTACACTGCACAGGATGGGCTAGAACATAAGGCTCCACATGGCTGACTCAGTTTTGGCAGAGAGAGTGGCTCTGGTCCGCCACCACGCACACAAAGTGATTCACTGAGCACAAGCTGCAGTAATAACATACAGTGATCCCCGGGAGACACTGCGCCAATGCAGAAAAACACAACCCCAGCATTCTGTGGCTGAAGCTCCCAGCGATCCTCAGCCTGGAAAGAAGAGAATGACCTAGGGAGACTTGGTTACTCAGCGACATACTGCTTTACCACTGTGCAGAGGCAGGGTCCCCACCCTGCATGACTTGCTGAAACCTGCCCCAGTTCTAGCTTGAGGAATGGGCCGTCACCTCCACAACATCACTTCAGGGTCTTCTGAAAGACCCCTCCTCATCATCCCCAGAAGACTTCTCTATTTAAGATTCTGAAATTTTACCATTAGAGATTACTTACTTTGAGTTTTACATTAACTATCTTTCTTGACTTTCTTCATGGGCATGAGGGATAACAACTGAATCCATATAAGTTCTAACTGATTCACTACAGTAATGTTGAAATCATGGTGTGTCTATGATCTTCTGAGGCCGCTTGTTAAAAATGCACTTCCAAATATTGTAATTCCAAAGGTTTCAGATTTCTGAGAAAGGACTGAAATCTGCATGTCCAACAAGCATATCCCCCATTCCCTGAAATTCTGACACAGGTTTGAGAAAGGACTATTTAACATATCAGTTCCTCTATGGGAACAAGACCTTGAGAGTTTTTAAAACCTAGATCACACCCCAGACCAGTGACAGCATCTCTGGCAGGAAGAGCGGGCATCAGAACTTTTCTGATGTATTAGAATTAAAGCTCCCATGAAATTCCAATGTGCAACCTGGGCTAAGAATTACAAATTACGTGGCTCTGAAAACCGTGGTCACCTGAGCAGTGATTGGTAGGAGCCTTAAGGCAGAGGGAAGTGGAATTTGAAGTGACAGTCAAGGGCTTGTGTAAAAAAAGCCCGATACAGAGCCAGGGCTCTGAGTTGGCAAAGCGGGGACTACCTGGTTCTCCCGTGCCTCCGTTGGAGTGGCCCTGGAAGAGTGGCCCCCAGTTAGCTCAGTCATGGAGGAGCCTTGCCTCTCCGCACGCACCCACACCACTCTTTGAAACCAAGGTCCACAGGGAGACTGCGGCATGCTGGGGCTCTAGTGGGGACACAGATGACATGTGAAGGTTAAGGGCTGAGCCAGAGCTTGGAACCGACTGGGCTGGTTGCTACCGCATGAGTTTCAGGAGCCTGCGTTGCTTGGCAGGCTGTCCCCTGGCTCTGTGGGGTCCCTTCAGCAAGCTCAGGCATCTCATGGCCTGCTCCTTGGCACCTCTGGGTCCAGGTGCAGGGTTTGGCCCTCAAGCAGGGGGTACGTGGACAGCTGCCTCCTGCCAGTGGCCATGCAGGCCTCAGTCCTTGCCAAGAAACAAGGACAGACGAATAAGCAGGATCTGGCTCGAGATCCCCTAACTCCAACCAAATACACATCTTTTCAAGCAAAGTGGGGGAGGGCATGTGCAATGTGTGAGTTCCCACAAACCCCTATCTCATGGCACTGCATTTGCAAAGTCTAAGTAACAACAGCACATGCTGGCCCCTGGGAACTGGGAACTGGAATGAGAATGGTGAGGACCATGGAGCACGGGTCATCAGGATGACGGCACACTGTCCACCAAAACCCAACAGGCATTTCCTGTTTGTTCAAGCTCCCTTTCCAGTGGGTGAGGGTGACCTTGAGGACAGCACTGTCCAACTGTAATAGAATTCAAGCCACACTTGTCATTTTAAATTTTCTGGGTGGCATGTTTTAAAAAGTAAAAATTTAAAAAGTAATATTCATATTGAAAAGATTTTGTATTTAACCCAATATACACAACATGTTTTTACTTCGACAGGGAATCATTGTGGGAAGTTATTAATGATACTATAAACAGTCTACACACCCAACACATCCACTACAACACAGCAGTGTGATACAGCAGCCGTTGCACTTAGTAAAAATCAGTCCTACTGAAACAACAAAGTTGGGTTTAACAGAAAAATATATTGCTTCAGTTTTGAAGTTATACTGAAATTAAAAGTAAATATTTGAAAACTCACTTCCTCAGTCCCACTAGCCACACTTCAAGTGTTCAACAGACACAGGTTAGTGGCCATTTAATCGGACACACAGAGAGAGAACGTTTCTGTCCTTGCCCAAAGTTCTTTTGGAGAATGCGGCCCGAGGCCCCTTAACCAGTTGAAAAGATCCCTATTCTTTCCACCCGTCCAGGAGGAGGACACTCAGAAATGTCCCAAGGGATGCAGGTGCTCACTCCTCTCATGGAAAGGAAGCATCCAGACACTGACCAGCCATGAGACCTGGAGTAGATGGCTCTCTGTGCCTTGGTCCCACACCTGTCGGAGGGGAGTAAGAAGGCAATCTACCTCAAAGAGTAATGAAGATTAAACGAGTTACTATTTGTGAGGCACTCAAGACAGCATCTGCCATGCCTGAAGTGCTCTATAAGGAAATGCTGAATAGGCAAACTTCCAGGACAATGGCTGCCGCTTGGGCGCTGAGCATGCTGGTATCTTTCACCCCAGAATGATCTTACTGGAAGGTGCAAAAGAATCTCTTACCTGAAAACAGCTACCAACCTTCTGGCTGCCAGTGTCATTCACTCAAGAAACAATTACTGACTTCTTACCTTATGCAAAGCACGGTGACCACAAGCCTTGGGGGAAAAGGAGCTCAGGTTGTCTGAGATGTTCCAGAATGTCCGTCCCTTTCCCATTTTCCAAACCACATCTTCCTGGTCCACCAGGCAAGGCTAGAACACTACCCCTTCTGCAGGTCTGTCTCCTAGTTCAAGCCTGAGTCAAGCCAGCTGCCAAAGAAGCCTTCCTTACTATCCTTTCTAAAGATGCATCATGAGTGTGTGAGCGATCGTGCGCATGCACACAGGTGCATACAGGGGCACACTGCCCTGGCCTGTCCCCCAACACTGTTTCATTTCCTCTTAGTTTATCACTCCCTGAAATCATCTTGTTCAGTTCTTATTTAACCTCAAGAGAGAGACACTCCATAAGGACAGAGACCTGGTCTGTTTTGTCCTCACTATAACCCCAACACCCAGATCAGAGCCTGCAACAGAACAGGTGCTTTATATAGAATGACAGAAGGAGTAAATGAATGAATGACTGTATGAATTAATAAATTAATAATAAATAATTAATTCCCTCCTTGCTATATTGATTCCTCAGCTTCTCCTTGCTTGATACTCCAAAACACACCCCGTTTTTCACATTTTGAGGACACCCCATTCCATGCTATTTGGCGTACATGCGTAACTACTTTTGTGCGTGCTCATGTGTCTTGTCTCCCCAGCGAGACTACAAGTCCCTTGAGGTTCTTTCCTAGATGTTACATTCATTCCTCCTGTGGCCCTCTTAATGCCCAGCACAAGGCACACCATCAAAGAATACTTGTTGGTGAATAAATGGGAAGTATGAAGCAGACTCCCTAAATTAATTTTCTTGGTCACACATAGTGAACTCTTTCCACAAACAATATTTTTTAAATGAAATACATATTACATGTATAAAACATATATAAATATGTTATATTCCTCATTCTAATTGAATGAAGCCATTTTTGAAACAATTTTCCAGTCCAAGAGTAAAACTGTAAAGAATAATGTTAATGTTAGATCCTTATATTGGTTTTCTTTAATTATGGCAAGCGTTTCAAAAAAGCTTTGAGCTATCTTTAAGATTCTTTGTTGGGGGTACAGGGCACCACACTTAAAACGGCACTTATCTCAGTAAACACATTTCTATTGCAAATGATTTGTCCCAATAAAGCTATTCTTCCTTGGCTGAGACCTGCTATTTCTTCTAAACCCCTTACCAAGAAGAAATACATGGAGACATGAACACCAGAGATGAGAAGGCTTGAAAAGTCCCCGTTAGCAGAAGTCACCAAGAAACATTCCCTAAGGCAGAAGCATCAATTTGTCTACCCTGTTCTCCAGTTTCAAATCCTACGACACTTACTTTTGGTAAATATTTTCTAAAAGAGAGCTGTAAGTCCTCAAGGCTTATAATAAAGTAAGCTATGGACATGAATATACATCCATATTTTCTTACTCTCTTTTATTCTCTTCCTTCTGCCCGCCCCTTCTTTTCTTTCCAAAACAAAAATCAGGAGGTTGGTCACATGCAAAAATAAATTCAATTTCTATAGAAGCCGAGTTCTTGAGTGATTAAGCACACAGACCAACTGTTTGAAGCAGGATGTGGTGGGGGGTGGAGAATCCATAAAGACTAAATTATTTTCTGATGTATTTATTACATGAAGGCTCTGTTATGAAAAGCTGCTGCACTTGCAAGATGAATTCACATTTATACAACTCATGTATTCCTAAGGAAATGCAGATAAAAATTTTGTAACAACCTGAAACGGTTTGTAGAAGGAATATAAAAATAAAGATCAACACGCTAAGGTTTAAATGTCAAATGGAGACAATAGAGAAGATGATCCAAAGCAAGAACTCAGTTTCTAATTTAAAAAGAAAAAGAAGGGTTGATCAGGTGAGCAGAGAGAACGGTCATTCAGGTGGGAGCAGTGGGGGAGGGACCGGAGGAAGTGAGGTTAGGCTGTGAGGGAATAGCGGGTTGAACGTGAAGGGTGGAACAGTCTGCTTATAATTCCAAGGACTCACACATCATCTCCTACTATATACACTGGGCAACATTCCCAGCACAAGGAATATTGCAGAGAACAAGGGACAAAGGCCCTTTATGTAGCTGATATTCTGGTAGGGAGAGGACCCTTTCTAGAAATTAGTTGTGACAAGACATGCAACAACCTGAGGTTCACACGTACATACAGGAAAGGGAGAGGTTGATTTTTATCTTTTCTGTTGCGTTTCTCCTGAGTTTTGAAGGCGTTCCTTTATGATGATGTCTAGAATTTCTCTGGGCTTTGTGGCATTTCTGTTGCAAACAAGGGCTTCCTCTTACAGAGTCTATCTTTTCCTTTCTCCTTCTCTCTCACCATGACTAACCACGGGATGCAGTTAATGACCATGACACATCATCAAAGATTCTTCCTAACTCCTTCAAGTGTGACTACCCTCCTTGTAGCCTGCAGGTACAGCCCGCTGTGAACCTCACGCTGTTTATAGGCTTAAAACCCAGTCAGAATTTGTATCATCTATGAAAAAATGTAAGCTTCTCCCAAGACCCAGGATCCTAAACCAAGCTCTTCTTTCCCAAATCTGCCGAGGCAGAGAGTATGCCCACACAGTTCCTCCCAGAGATGTGTGTAATCAGGATCCCCTCCCCCACCCCAATCAAGGAACCTACATAATTACTGAGCTAATCATTTAAATGATGCTACTGAGAAACAAAGCCATTTTCCTTGTTAAAAATGTATTTGCCGTCCTCTCCACTTATCTCTTTCCTTGGCAGTGTTCTGTATTAATTTATTGCCCAATAAAGCACAGACACGAGCAGAGCTGCTGAGCCATGCCTAGTGGAAGGGCCACTATTTCATCCCAGCAAAGGCGGCCTGAGCCAAAAAACACAAACATGAGCACACTGGGCGGCACAACCTTGGCTGGCTAATCCTGGCTCTATTTGCTGTCCTAGAGACACAGAAGGGAGGCAGGTGTACAGCTTTGAGGAGAATGCAAGGGATTAGTAATTACAGATTGTCAGAGGAAATGGAGTAAGTTTGGTCTGTTAGCCAACTGCCCTTGGGTGATAAACCTCACTGCCACAGGTGATCTCCTGGTGAGTTTTAGAGGGAGAGAAGCTGAGACAGGAACTGATGAAGATGGAGATGGGGAAGGGCTCAGATTCCCATGGTGTCTGCCATCCCAGGACATTTTCTCCATCTAATGGAAGAGTGATGATGCTTGTTGCTTCCCTTGCAGTTCACATCCAATGAATAAGTATGTGCCTGTTCAGATTTGTGCTTCAGTGAAAAACCTTGGCAATGATTATCTTGTGTATGGAAGGGCTTATCACCTAAGAATCTCTTTCATGGAGCGTCACTGGAGGTCATGGATAGTCACCTACAGAGACCGCAAATTCTTCCTATTTGGATGGCTTTGACCTCAGAGAGCCTTTACCAAGGGAAAAAGTTCATAAGCAGAGGTTTGAGGGGTGTTGGGATTCCCTTCTGGACTTCTAGACTAGCTCCACCCAGTCTTGCAGGAGGTTCAAGGGGAATGAAGTCAGGACATCTGGGTCCTTGCTCAGCTACCAAATAGTGAAGGAGGAAGTTTTTTCAAAGAGATCTGAACACCAAGAATGGTCATTAAGTGCTACTCTGAAAAGGAATTGTCAAGGTCATCCTGCCCTGGGCCAGCATTTTAACAGAGAAAACTGGGACCCAGTGAGGAATCGACTTGTCCAAGGCCCACTGTGAGTCAGAGGCAAAAGCAAAATTAGATGGATGGAAAGGGAAAAGCCCAGTGGGTCTGCTTTCAATTTGCCATAGTCCTAGTGGTTCGTTCCCCCAGAGAGGGCACACTTGGCCAAGCTACTCACCAACACCAGACTTACACAAGCACAACACAACCCACAACAAAGATGGACGTCATTTGCTTCTGCAGGAAGTCCTCAGCAGGCTACCTTGGTCTACCTCAACATTCAGCAGAAGGATGCAAGGAGCATGCAACCCTGTGGCCAGGAAAAAGAGAACGGCAAAGGGAGCCCACCACTCACTGAGTCCAACCATTTATGCAATCCCCTTTTTGCCATTTGTCTGACCAAATGGTGCACTTATGCCACCTTCCATCTCTCCTCCAAGGGTCCCCTTGGTGCAAAGAGAGGAGGCAACATGAAAAAGCCACTGATTTTGCATAAGGTCTTCAGTTGACTAGAGAATGTAAGCCCTTGCTATCCCTGTCATATGTCATAATCCTTTCACCTCTGAGCCTGTCTTTCAATGGTGCCCCGTGTGCTGTACCCTCACCCCTCTTCTCCACATTCACAAACCCTACCAGTCTAGGACACTCTGTCCATACAGATTCTGCTGCCACTCCTGTCCCCCACCACACTCCTTCTCTGAGCATGGACACATGCATGTATCTTGGAACTCACCAGCAAACTGGCTGCATCTCAGACCAGGTGCAGCAGACATACACAGAATCCGTGCCTGCCAGGCACTTTTGTTTAATTCGACAATCAATAAGACCCCTCGGGAGCTGAGGCCATCCTTTGTGTACCTTCCACCAATGTCCCTGAGTGTTCATGAGGCCACCTGCACTGGAAGCTCCCAGAGGTCCCTGAGAACATTCAGAGAACTCGGCCTAACCCCAGACTTGCAACCTCAGAATCTTGGTCCAGGTCATGAATAACTGCACAGGGCAGAGAGTGGGCATGGAGGGACACTTGCTGACCAGGCACTGTAAACACTGTCCGTGGAAAGAGGCCTGGGTGTGGGGTCAGGGGACCTGATTTTAACCCTATCTGTGTGGCCCTTTGGAAATTCCTTAACCCTTTGGGCTTTGGTTTGTTAACCTCTAAAACAGACAGTGCAGGTTTGTGGCTCATACGTGTGAAGTTTCCCACACAGATCCAGGCTTAGTAGGTACTCAATTCGAAGTGTTTGTATTAAGAGTGGGGTCTGGCCCTGGTTGGGTGGTTGAGCTGGTTGGAACGTTGTCCCAATAAGTCAACATTGCAGGTTCAGTCTCCAGTCAGGGCACATATTGGAATCAACCAGTGAATGCAGAGACAAACAGAATAACAAATCAATGTCTCTCTCTCTCTCTTGCTCTCTCTCTCATCAATAATTTTTTTTTTAAATAAAGTCTATGCTGGATTCACACAGGCTGATCCAGTAACTAACTTGAATCAAATCCACGGAGAGTAGGTATCAAAAGGCAAGTGACTGGGCCTGGCTTGGGAGTATACTAGTAACATAATAACAATAAATGTATCACATATAATAAATTAACAATTTCATATTAACAGCAGCAAATATATACGGTACATATTTTGTGCCAGGCACTATTCTAAATGTTTTACCCCCCCAAAAACATTCTAGGAGATAGGTACTATTATTATCATCATCCTGATTTATAGCTGGATAAACTGAGGCCTGGGGCCACAGGGTCATTTGTCCAGCATCCCCCAGCAGTAAATGGTACAGAGCTGGGGTTCTTATAACCACCACTCCTTCCTGAGATGTCTGCCAGCTGTAGTTTCATCCCTTGTCTTTGTAGTCTCTGCCCTGGGAGCTGCTGAGTTGTGCTCCACAAGTTGTCCTTGCCTAACAGAAAGCTTTGCCTTCCCCTGGGAAAAGCCCTCTCCCTGCTGGGGAGAAGAGGAAGAGTTGAATTGCTGCTAATTTGGCCCATCCCACCCACTGGCAGTGTTTGCTCAGCATGCTGCAGGCCAGATCCTAACAAGAAGGAACATCCTCTGAACCACCACTTCTCCGAGCTCAGATTCCAGGCCTCTCTCAATAAAGAGGTCAACTAATGCAAAATGCAGAGGCTGTACCCTGAGAGCTTTTCCATGATGTGGCTGGGCCCAGGATATGGGAACTGTCCAGTGAGCTGATGCATTTTTTAAAGCTTCTGAATGATTGATGCTGCCTCCCGAGGGAGAGGAATTGGCTGAGAGGATTGCATGATCCACATGCCAACCCATCGGAGAAGCTGGGACTGCCCACAGCAGATACCAGCACCCAAGATCTGCCCCTGATGACTCACTCCAGGGGCAGGGAGTGTCTCCAAACTGAGAATGGCATCCCTCCTGGGCCTCATTCCCAGGACTTGATTCCCTGGAATCATTCAAAGGGCCCTGATAATTTATCCATGTGACTGGCTCTACCTTCTAAATAGTTTAGCAGATCACAGGTCTCACCAGTCCCAGTGAACCAAACCAACTCCAAGGCCCCACCATCTTTTACCAGATTCTTATACTATTCTCCTAACTGGCCTCCCTGCTTCTACACTTGACCTCAAGCACCAGAGATCAATGGAAGGGTGCCGAATTGCAAAGCTGCCTGAGACGTTTACAGTTATATCCATGGATATGGGTTATTGAAATCTTTCCATTTCTAATAGTTCATCTAAGGGGAAAAATGATAGAGATATTCCCTTTCCATCCAAACAATTAATGGGTTATATCCTTCCATTAATCAATGCCAGGAGCTGCCCATTCAGCGAAATCATAACGTGCCCACACCCATTCAAAAATGAGCCAGGCTTATTTCTCAAGTCAGTCCTGCTGATCACATGTGTGCGATCAGTGTGCTCTGTTGTAGACCTTTGTGGCAAGCGACACAACTTCGTGCAAGTCTAGCCAATGACACCTGCATTTAGGGAACTGGAAATAAGGTGCTCAACCACTATGTCGACTCTAGCTACCTCTAGGTGCTTTACAGGACACAAGAGAAATATAAAATATTATTCTCTCTCTTATCAAATACACATGTCCCATGGAGAGACAAAAGGACTACCCAACAAACACACTGACAATCACATCAGACTGTGTATGGTTACATGAAACCATCAGGAGGAGAGAGAATAAAAAAATCTTGGAAACTGAGAAGCAGATCATCAATGTGGCTAAAATGACTGTGGAAATAATCTATCAAAAGCAGGTAAAGGGATAAATGTGTGAAGTAACTGAGTCCTAGCACAGCTTCCCAAAAAGCAACAATATTTAGTGCATCCGATTGAAATGCTGCAGCTGTCCCTCAGTCCTGCGTTTGTCTGGAGATAACACTCACTCCAGCATTTGTCTGGAAATAATAAAGCAGTCTCCAAAATTCAGACTTATCCAAGTATCACGGAAACCGGTCATGACAGTGGAGGCAAAAATAGTTTGCTCTGCCAGACTGGGTCACTCGCAGCAACTTAACAACTGAAGTGAGATATAGAGGATTTGGTAGGGCAAAAGTTAAGAATCACATGACTTAATTTATAAAAGAACACTACCTCGGCTCAGGGCAAACACCGGGGGATAGTGAAGTCATTAAAGTGTCACAACTTAAAAAAAATACCCCTTCCAGCCACTATTTGCCCTCCCCCTGCTAGTCAGTGTTGTGAAGTGAGGCTAACTGAGTTACCGCATGACCTATTACATTGCAAATGTTCCAGACATTCCTATATAAGTGGCCTTCTTGCATAGAGGAAAATACTCCTGAAGACCCCTCGTGATGAACAAGATGGAAGTCATTTCTAGACACAGGTGTCGAAAGCATCCCCACACTTTTTGTCGCTGGAGTGCCGGCATTTTCTTTACACCACCGTCAGCACTGAGCCAACAGAGCTGTGCCTGGCAGAGCGGAAGAATTCCATTAAGCTCTGACAAGACTAATTTTGAATTTATAGCAAGTTTTAAGACAACGTGATACTCTACTACATTTAGAATAATTATTCCTTCGACTATTTACTTAAACATTTTAAAGGAAAGGAAAGAAACTGGCGTGGCTGTTTTAGGCTTTTTCTTGTAACAAATTTTTCAGGAGCCAATTCCAAAGCAGCCATCAAAAATGCTTTATCCCACGGCGGGGTTCCCACCTGCTGCCATGGAAATTAGTGGTGGGAAGAGACAGGAGATGGAAGACAGATCTACCCAGGGCAGGAATACAAAGGGCAAGGATGAACAAATTAATAATACCACTTTGCAGATAACTGGTACCTTTCATCAGGGAACCTCAATGCACTTTACAAATAATACTTATTTTCCTGTCACAAAGAGGAGGGAGATAAATGGCAAGCCCAAAGGTCACAGAGGAAGTGTGTCATGATTTTAAGAATAAAATCAAACCTCACTCCCCAGTCTCTGGTCCAATGGGTTCCTCGCTCCAAGCTCCCCAGTGCATCTCACTCTGGCTCTTTCAACCACCTACAGGGGTATCTTTGCAAACGTCCAGATCCTTGTTCCTCCAACACAGAACATCGAATACCGAAGACCGTTTGGAAACTGTAGGAAGTCTTGTCCTTGTCTTGCAATCTCAACTGGAACAACAAAAGCTTATCTAAATTCAGTCGATGTGCTAGATACACCACATATCTCCAGTGCAGGGGAAAATGTGTGGTTTCATGGAAAAAGATGCATTGTCAGACAAGAGAATGCATATCCCTTTGGGTTTTCACTGCCTGGTTATACGGAAGCTATTTTACAATTCTATAAATTGTAGATAAATGATAGCAACGCAAATAAGTCTTGTCTATAGACATGTAAATTCTGTCCTTTCCAAGAGAGGCTCATATGACTTCTCTCCTCCCCTGTGGAAAAAACAGCTTTGCCTCCGCTGGCACATGCATTCCAATACTCCTGATCTGGAAACGCGTCTGTTCCTTTCAACAGGTTATAATACCTGCCCGGTTCCCTCACTGATTAAGAAGCAGAATAAAATTTCTAACACAAACTTATTTTGATGTCTGACAGTCATGTTATCACCCTTTTTTGTGTGAAAATTATTTTTTCAACACCAACTCAACCTTAGAAATAAATGCTCTACCTGAAAGTTAGAAACACAGATGGGAACAGCAAGAGATGTTAGAACTCAGAAGGAAACTGGTGGAAAAGCTAGAGGTTGAAAATTCCCCTCATGGCTCATGGTAGAGCTGTAAATCTCTGAGTGTGAAGTAGAGGCATGTTTTCTTATGGGAACAAACCCATAAATCAGAAAATATCTGTAATTTTATCCTCTAACTTGTCACAACCTAAATTTGTTAACTCGAATAGAAAACATGCTAACTAGACCCCAGTTCTGACAAGCGCCAAAAACAGGGCAGGATGCCATCCACAGTGCCAGGAGCCCTGACAAAACTTTGTGGGAGTCCAAAAAAAAGGCAGCCTCCTTCTGTGGATGGACACGGCCCCACTCTGGGGCTCGTGTCTTGGCCAGTGGGATGCAGATTGTATCTGAACGGTTTCTTGTGCCTTCAATCTAGCACCCTTGGACAATGCTCGACCTACACAACCACACATGGTGGCCCTGGATGAACGACGCTCACAGCCCAAGACCCAGAACCATAACGGGAACGTACAGCTAGAGGGTGGCTGCTCCTAAGCAGGGCGAAAGAGAACCTGACAGGCCTGTGTCCAGGCCGACCTGATCTAGGCCACCAGGATCCAACGGGATTGAAGGCAATCACTAACTCTCTGGCACCCTGCCCTAACCACGCAGGGCATCTAGTGAGTGCCCCATGACTCAGTGCCTGTTCTCAAGGGGCTGAGAAGTGAGCGGCAATAAAAGGAAATCAAGTACTGACTGATGCGTGCTACCTGAATACACCTTGAAATCGGCATGCTAAGTGAAAGAAGCCGGACACAAAAGAGCACTTATCATATGATTCGATGTATACTAAATGTCCAGAACAGGCAAACGCAGAGGGTGAAAGGCGTTTCCCCAAGACACCTGGATGACAAGGTGATACTGACTCTGATGACAATAAGGGACCAGGAGTTCAGAGAAGGGAGACCTCGGTGCAGGTGAACAGGAAGGCTAGCCTCACTGTTAGGCTTGTTTCTCCCCACTCCTATTGCTGGCTAGTTCTGCCACTAAGTGTCAATGTGCTCTCAGAAACTCTCGTGTTCGGTTACGATCACAGCCTCTCTTCTCAACCTTTTCCCCCTTCACCGGATCGCTTAGCTCTCACCCCCCCCTCACCCCTTATTCTTTTTCTGCCACGATAGCCGGAGAACAAAGTCTGCGCACGGCCCTGACACCAGGCACCAGGCCGTCCCCCCTCCACAAGCCCCGCCACACTGGCCTTGCCCCGGACACTCAGCTGTGCCTTCATGCACTCTCCCACCTGGCTTTTGCAAATGCGATTTGCTCTGTTTGGAACATTCCCTCTGACCCTCCTTCCTCCACACCTCCGTCATCAGATGACTCTGATTCACCCTCCAGAGCTCAAGTCAAATGTAGCTCTAGAAAGTTTTCCTGATTTGTAATCCACTGGCTGTCATAGCAGCACTTCTCGGGCCGGGCTCCACACGGGGCATATGTGTCTGAATCCTGCAAGTGCAACTCACATACGGTAAAACTTTGCTGACCACACGATGTCCAAGTAATCAGAGGAGAACGGACTTCTCTGAAATAGTTTTCCATCCATTCTGCCCTCCAGCAGTCAAGACTATCTCCCTGCCTCCCAGCCTCCAGTCTGCAACCACAAGCTAGGCGGCCTGATTAAGAAACACCAGTGGCCACAGGGTACGAGCCCCTGGGGCCAGACAGGCTCCCACTTCTGGCAGGACCAGCTTCCTCTACTTTCGGAGTCAGAGCAGGGAGGGTCGAAGTTCCTTCAGGAAGCATGTTATAGTGGAAAACACACCGGCTTTGGAACCAAACAGACTTAGAATTAAATACCAGCCCTTTGCCTGTTTGTTGGAGGTCCGGTTCCCTATTCTGTGATAATGGGTGAATGAAAGCAGGTAACGGTGTGCAGACTAGCACAGTGGCCGCAACTCGATGTGTGGTCAGCAAACATCCACTTTTCATTCTTCACCTGCAACTTCTTTCCTTATCAATAATTTCGATCAGACTTTCTATTTCCTCTTCTTCCAGTCTCAGGGCTAGCTAGATAGAACTTAAAACCACCTCCCTCTGGCTCAAGGAGGAGGGTGAAAGAGACAGGGCTCCACTCCAGGACACCCAGCCCACTGCGGCCTGGTGGTCCTGCTGCCCGGGACAGAGCTCCAGTGACCTCACAGCTAGTCAGCGTGGTGCTTATCAGGACGGTGACACACAGATGCACGGACTGATAGCTTGACACGGATGACCACTCTCCTTATCTCAGGGTCTTCATGAACTCCCCCAAACACCAGGAATTCTCTCAGCCCTTCAAGTACTCGTCCTGTTAGGTCAAAATCAGAGGTTGCATTGGTGAAAATTCAAGGAGGAAGGCAGAGAGCTGGATCTGTGGGCATGGAGGGGAGGGAGCAGAACATGAGGTTGGCGCACACTTCTATCCACGTAGGTGTTCTACAGATGCTTAACTCAGTGCTTCCTATGCTCTGGGCACGGAGTCAGGTGCTGGGGATATGACGGGAGCAAAATGACACAGCGGCTGCTTTAAGGGCACTTAATTTATTGAGGGAGGTAGACTCTCATCAAATACTCACCCACAGTGAACCAGTGAACTCAAACCGAGATAGGAGCATGAAACAAAGGAACACAACTCTGGGAGAGCTACGAACCAAGGAAAGGGGGGAAGGGAAGTTTCCCCAGAAAGCAGCACTTGAGTTGATGTTTGAAGAAGCAGGTGCTCTCCAGGTGAAAGATGTGTGATGCTGGGGAAGGGAGATGAGGAGAAGGGAAATTCTCCAAATGGAGGAGCAGCGTGGGCGAAGTCCTGCCATGAGGAGTACGAATGCATTGGAAAACCGGGCAAAGCCAGCATGAGCATAGCTAAAACACCGAGGAGGAGACGGACACATGTGGTCTGGGAAGGGAAGGATGGTTCCTCATGGTTTGGGAGAGGTGGCTGGGTTACAGGGCACGATCAGAAGAAGGGGGGGACACTGAAAGACCTTTTGCTGGAAATACAGCCCCCACAACAAGAAGCAGCTAGAACTAAAATACCTGGAACAAAATCCCCAGCCCTCTTGGAGAGCAGAGTAAAATGCAATTGAACAGAGGTTGAGACTGATCATTGATCTATTTTTTTTTTATTTCTTAAAATGGTTGTGACACAGGCAGAGTAAATGTTAGAATTAGAACAGAACCAACTCTGCTTTGTAATCTTTCAGGGAAGACTCTGTTAAGCTGAAAACACTGGACTAAATGGCAACATTATTTCCCTGTAAATGTATGTAATTGCCTTTTAAAGACTCTCAAATTAAGGATGTAACAGCTAATGATAAACATTCATTATTTCTCACAATATCAGAGAATGGGACCAGCATTAACAAACTGTCTTTTTGTGTTTTCTCATAAAATGGTTTTAAGTGGTCTTATTTATCAGGCGTTCCTATAAGCATTAACAATTTGTAAAATGAGTTAATTATTTTCATCCACCAACTTAAGTAAGATCCTGATGGTCTTAAAATTTATCCAGAAAACCTAAGGAGTAAATGCTTTCAGCTGAGCCAGACATCGTATATATTTATAGACAGCACATATTCTTCCACAATGGCCACACTGAATATGTAAAAAGACTGCTGATGGACCCTAAACCATGTCTAGTTGCAAAAGGATCCCCCCTTTAAAGTTTAACAAACCTTCATATCAATGTATACCTACTGGTGTACAGGCACTCCAAATCCAAAGGCATTGGTCATCCAGACTTTGGGAGGAAAAAATAATAAAATCTAATCATTAATAAGTGAAGTAGAGATTTCAAGAACCTCCACGGATCTTTGAATATCCACTGGCATAAAACAAGGAACAGACAGTAAAGTAGACGTGCAAGTGGAGATGTCATATGGGGATGACATATGGGTCTCAACGGTCAAAATTTGAGATTTGTGTTTTCTCTCTTCTTTTTCAATGGGTTTTTCTTTTTGCTCGATACGCATTAAATTTGCCAACAGGTAGTAAACTGGAATGACTAGAGTTTTCTCTCCTCTCCTTCCCTGGTCATTTGCCTGGGACTGTTGTTAGGTGAGAAATGGGTTGTAGCAGAAGAGTGAAGGCCGGGCCTCTGGGTGAAATTGCCTGTATTCAAATGCTAGCTCTGCCCCTATCCGGTCACATGCCCTTGTAGATGTCACTCATCACCTCTAAGCCCCAGCTTCCACGTCTTTAAAACAAAGGGACTGTAATAACACAGAGCCCCCAAACTACGTCCCACAGAGTTGTTGGGATGATTAAGTGAAGTGTATGAAATAGCCCCTGTAAACGTTAGCCACCACCGTTCCTCGGCTGGAAATGATGGCGGTGCTTATGAGGAGAGCGAGCCCATTCCCACCGCCTCCCCTGCAAACAGAGGGCTGGTCGTCCCCAACGCCAGGGTCTCCTAACCTTGGTCACTCATGTCCTGTCCCAACGGACGGCATGTTACAACTGGGTTCCACCTGCACAATTAATTCTAAAGAAGGGTTTTCTTTAAACTGCATCCTTCTAAATTTACTTCTTAAACTGAACTTTATGTGACTACCAGAAATGGAAAGCCCATCTCACTTGCCATAAATAAAAAGGAGCCTTTAGTATACAGCAAAAAAGAGACCCCAGATAATTTAGATTCTACCATGATACGAGTACCCTAATGAAGACTCAGAGCCTGAGGCCTGAGGTAGATTACCACAGTGTCCAGAAGCCTGAAAGACACAATAGGGCCAAGTGGAGGCCTTCTCTCTGCAATAAACAGAATGCAGAAACCTTCTCCCTACGGTAAATGGAACACATGAGTCTGTATCATCTGATTCTGGGTCAGCACATCATCTGAAATCCTGCTAACATCCATCTCTCACAATGTCATCTAGCGTGACTTCCATGGCCGTGTGCAAGGGTTTGTGGATAAACAAACAGTGCTCCCTGGCAGCAAAGAATACTTCCAGTACCCCCTTGGAAGGAAGGATCCTAATTAATCCTAGCCCATTCATTTCTAAAATTGCAGAGTGAGGCATTAGAATTCATAAAGTGTACAGCTATATACTCCCCTGGAGAGCAGTGATGTTACTGGCTTATCAGTAAATTTTTGCAAATTGGACTGGGGGTGCTGTGTATGTCTATGTATGAGGGGCACTACTTAAACTTTATGCATCCTCAGTCAGACCCTCATCTCTCCTGACGTTAGGTTTCTAAGCTGATGGTTCGTACCTCTCATCTCTGTCTATAAATGCCTTTGACCCAAATGCCCTGTGAGTCTACTGTACACGTGTCCTGTAAAAGGCCCTAAGTGGAAAGCATTTCCTATTGAGGATTAGAGTCGACATGTAATCACGTTTCATACTGAGCTACGGCCTTCATCCAATACAAATGCCACGTTCACTTAGGAAGGGTGTCTGCACAGCGTAAACAGCAGGGGAATCGGGCATGGTGTCCTGAATCAGCCTACTCAGCAAATCCAAACTCATTCAGCTACAGACCCAGTTAATTCACACTTCAAGGTTTGTACCACTCTAATAAGATGAATGGAAAGGCAAAGACATGCTCGTGGAGGGAGTCCCTTCCCTGTGTGTACAATCAACTTCTGCTTCTCCACACTCAAAGGGGCGAACATATTACACAGATCATCCAGAGGCACCCCCCACACAGTCCTCACATTCAGGGAGCCTGCCTCCGGAAGGCAGAGATCACACACCTGCACAGAGAGGCTCTGAATGGATGTTAGCTCCTCCTCTCCTGCCTGTCACATTCGCCTTAGCAATGTTAGATGATGTGTCTGCTCTGGAAACTTGATCAACGACAGGAAATCCCAATCTGGGGTCCTAAATTTCACTACAGATCATTCATGTGGACAGGGAAGTTACCCGATTTGTGGACTGACTGAGCAAAAGCCAAAGCTCTGAATACCTGTGTGTCTAAGAAAATGTATTTCTATGTCAAAGGCATTTATTTTTTAGATGGGAGTTGGCAGGAGCATCGTCCACAAGGGAAGAGCGAGGTACCCTGGAAGGGGGCAGAGTGCTGGCAGGCTGAGAGCTGAGCCGGAGACTGTGCAAGCTGAAAGCACACCCAGTGCTCTTCCCCATTCCCAGCACCTCCCGCAGCCACTCAAAGGGCTGACAAGTCCCTGGATCTCTCAACAGGCAGGCAGCACACTCTCAGGGCAAAGAGAGTTAATACTGCCTTATCTTGAGCTCTACTATTAACAAACTTGTCATCACTAAACCCGGTTGTTAGTCCCTGGAACAATTTGATGGAAAGAGAGAACACCAGGGACAAACAAGCTGACCCAGATGGGCTGGCTGAGGGGATCAAGTGGCAATAAATTCTGTTATCTCTGCTACTCAGCAGATGAAAAGTTCCTGCTGAGCAAACATTCCAGTTCACCGTGAACTACTCCACGTACCATATACGGTGATCATTAAGCAGATAAATAAGCACCACGAAAATATGCAAACACGAAACCTCTGCAGAAGTTAGTAACATCTTTCTCCAGTAGCTTGGGCTTGTTGATCTAAAAGTTACTCACTACCGTCTTGACAAGGCATGAGAGTCCAAGTTATTAAGAGATTTCCAGTTAATAACATGGCCATTAGCCAAAGTATCAGGTTCCTGCTTTGTAGTGTGACAAAAACGATTAAGAGCCAAAGAACATGTCCAATCCTGCGTCTGCCACTGGGCACGTCACCATGCCCTTCATAAACCTCAGCTTTCTGCTCTGTGAAGTGAGACTAGTAGACTGACGGCAGTCCTCAACATGAACGTGGAAACACACTAGTGGAAGAGTCCACATAAGGAGTCCTCGAAAGTGACTTATAATGAAAGGCTGTTATTTGGTAGTTGCTTTATACGAGGACGTATTGATTAATGCAATCTTCATACCAATCCTGTGTGAATCTTCCTGCCCCCATTTTACAGATGAGAAATCAAGGTTCACAAAGGTTAACAACTTGCCCAAGGGTCACGAAGCCAGCAAGGCCAAGATGGGACTTGGAAACCCGGGTGGTCTGGTTCCAGAGCCCTGCTCTTAATTACTCCCTCATTATATCTCTCAATAAACGTTAAGAGCAGCCATCAATTACAGCCAGCTGATTGACAGGCTGTCAATTACAGGGGATCTGAGGCTCAAAATAAAAGGCTATTCTGACCCCCATTTCAACCCCCTTTTTTTTTTCTTTTTGAAAGAGACAGAAAGATGGAATTACATAGCACGACCTGAGGCTTGTATCTCAAAAGTGAGCCCATTGGCTGGATCAGGAGAAAGGCTGACGGGCATCTATCTGCTGACCAGATGACATGGTGAGCTCCCTCCAGCTTAGCCATGGGGGTCCGTGATGCCTGGGTGCCTTGAGCTGCGACTTGCTCACTTCCTTCTTGGGAAACCCAAAGTCCTGCCTTTCAGCTGTGACAACCCTGAGCCTAAACCAGCAGGGAAGATCCTGACAGGCTTATCTCTTCCAGCTCCCGGGGAAGCCTCTTACTGGCTGTCAGACCCAAATCACCAAACCAATTCTCCCAATTACCGCCTTGGCAGGCAACCACACTAGATCAGCTCCCTTTCCACCTCCAACCCAGCAGCCTCCTGCCCCCATACAGACATCCCCGTTTTCCTGGCAGAGCCCACCCCCAGAGGCACGGGGCTCCCTAGGGCATTAATGCAATGCCTGCCACCACCACAACCATGTGCAGTCCGCATCTGAGCGGGCCTCATGGCGCCAGCACATCTGGCTAAATGGATAATACTCTAATCACAAGCAGGCATCTGGAATTCTAGCCGGCTCGCTCCAGACACACAGCCTACACCTGTACTTATGTAAGAGAAACGCACAGCAGCCAGAAGTTCCCAAGGCTCCACTAGATGTCAGTGTCTGGGACAGAAATAAAGGTCTCAAAGCCACCCTTCTGTCCCTGTCACCAATTTCCCCACCAAGTTCGCTTTTAAACAACCATTCAAACTCTCCCAAGCTTTCACAAAAGGAATAAATAATGAAATTAGACAGATGACCCAAACGGTATCTGTTTCAGTCAAAAGAGGCCCAGAAGAGAAGGCGGTCTCAAAGGTCACCTACGGCGGATTCTCCTGATCTGAAGTTCTCAGAAGGACAAAATCACAGCGATGGGAAGCAGACCAGTGATTGCCAAGGGTGACGGGTGGCAGACAGGAGCTTTGCGGAGTAAAGGGACGGTCCATATCCTGGTTAGGATGGTGGCTAATGTATCTGCTAGATGTTACAGAACTGTACACAATAAAAAATCCATTTTACTGCATGATAATTAGTGAAACAAAAATGTTTACGAGGCCCATGAATAGGTTTTTCTCCAGATGGTAAGTTTTCTTCCTATTAAAAAAAATTGGATCATATTTAGAATACTATTGATTATCTAATAAGAACTTTTAATGGATATAGTTGGCAGTGGAGATGAAGTGAAATAACATATTAAAGTGCTTTTAAAATTGAAAGGACATGGAAGAAGTCACAGAGTGGCAGTGCTTGGAGAAGGAAGCCCAGTTAGGTCTTATAATGTCCCACTAGCTGAGGGTCTGAGGGCCTGGGTCTCCCTACCCCTCCTGCCCATGGCCACTGCCCCTTAGAACTTCACCTTCCCTATGTGGGAAAGGGGGCACCTGTGGGGCACTGTTCCTTCATGCACTTAAATTCTGTTACACAATTACTCAAGGGCACACACCGGCCATTGGGAGTTAGATGTTTTCCTTCAACACTCAAAAATAGGGCAAGTCTGTCCTTCATAACTGAAAGTACTAAGGTCATGAATGAAGGCTGATGAAATTCTGGTCTTGTGGGAAATTCCACTCTCTGACAACCCTGACCATGCCTCTGAAAAGGAAGAACCAGGTGCTCACTTTTGCAGAGCAGGGGACAAAACGACTTAGCCAGTACTTTCCAAAGTGAGTACAATTCTGAGTCATCACAAGCTTGACTAAAACTCAGTTCTGTGGAGGGACCTGGGAAAGGTTAACTGTTTGGATAGGAGTAGCCTACCTTTCGTCAGGGTCCCGGAGGCTGACTACGAGTGGCAGCGGAGAAGAGACCAGGAGGTGCAGTGTGCAGGATATTCACCAGCACACGCTGCTCTTTAAAGGGGACCCTTCGCCTGTCATGACATTAACCGTGCAGACAGGAACCTGGGAAAGTCGCAGGCACAAACACGCCACGCCACACCCCTCCTGCACTACAGCCCTCTAGGCCTTTCTTTCCCATGAACTCAGCACCAGCCCTCATGGGCTGTTACCTTCCCTACTGCAACTCAATTAAAGTAACTTCCTGAAATGCCTTAATTACAGGTCAGTGTCCTTGTTACATTAGAGGTTTAAATAAAAGCCCCTGCTTTCGAACCTGCTGAGATTTCCATACTAAAAAGTACTTACAGAGCTTTGATAAAGCACCAGTCAACCTTCACGTTTGAACGGGAAAAACTGTTGCAGCTCAAAATTCAACCCTCGTGCAAAACTCCAGGGATCAGGCAGCAAAGGCACCATCAGCACAAAGAAAGAGGAAAGGAGGAAAAAAGATCATGCACTCTATAAATTACCCACATAAATCAATTTAGGCAGACTACAGGTTTCCTTTGTAATGCAGAAAACCCTTAAACAAAAATTCGTGGGAAACCAACCCACAATTACTCTTTCAGCAGGGCAAAAATGTCACAACGAGGAGATATATTAATCAGTGGCCACCACCCTTGCTCCAACCAAATTCTTCCATGGAGGACAGTCAGCAGGAAGAAACCTGAAATGAACGCAGAGGCTGGGATGAGCCCTGGGTGGGACCTGGAACACACACACCTAAGCCACCTCCCAGTGTTTGCTAAAAGGAAGGGGGGGGGCATCAAGGTACCAAGCGCTTCGTATTTGCCAGTACGTCCTTCGGTGCTTCATTCTACTCGCTCACGTTCCCTGCAAGGTGTTCTTAATTCCACCCCTGCGGACAAAGAGAGGCTCCAACCTGAGAATTGATTCCCCAGAGTCACCAGATAGAGGTGGGATTCAGCTACAGTTCCTTAACACCCTGAGGCCGCGAATAAATCCAGGGCTCTGGGAGGGGTCCCGAAGGTTACAAATTTTAAAATTGAACCAAGGAAGGAACGTTTAAAATGGTCTTCAAGGGAATTCCTCAAGTAAGGTAACACTGCGTGTACAAAAGCGTCAACAGGCTCAGATTCGAGGGCTCCGGAAAGAGTGTTATTTCTGGAAATAATCCTTCTCACTTCCCAAGGCTAGAGCAGCTGAGAGAAGACACAGGAGGCTCAGGATGCGTCAGGGCCACAGGGAGTGACTGGGGTGGCCAGGCCTCAGGGCTTCTCTCTCTTAGGCTCTGGCATTTTAACAGGGACCAGCCCCATTAGAACTGATTTGTGTGGAATGGTGAACTCCATTTATTCATGGGCTCAGCAATGACTTGTTGAGGCCCTTATTGTGCCAAGGACTGCCAGGATGCTGGGCATAGAGGAAAGCACCAGTCATTTGCTATTCTCACACCAACTCCCCGACTTTCTCTGCTCTGCTCTGGGTTGCAGAGGCTAACCCCTACCCCCATAGACCACGCTTCCCTGGGGGCACGCCTGCCACAGGGTCAATGCTGGGTTCAGCCAGTGGGAGCACTGGGGCGCCTGGAGGGTGGAAGGAAGGGAGAAGCTGGAGCGGACCTACTACTCCTCCGTCTCCTGCTCCCTCTCTGTCCCCCCTCAGGAGGCGCCTCCAGCAGGGCGGGTCCTCCTCAGTATCACCATCCCTTCTCATTGTCCTCTAGGCCCAGGGTCCCCTCTCCTCCTAACCTCCGCTTGGCCCCAGTTCCCCACACTATATTCCCTCTCTTGAACCACTGTGTTTTCCTGAGTGCACTCTGACTCCTACAAGAGTTAGAGATGACCAATCAGATCCTTGCCCTCTTAGAATTTACATTCTAGTGGGGAGAAATCAAAACAGCAAGAAAACAATCAATAAACCAAAAACTGGTAACTCTTGGTTGCATTAAGGATTACAAAAGAAATTAGGAGCAGGGTGGCAGGAGCCAGGCACACAGGCTGCATCAGATGGCAAGGGGACATCTCCCCCACCTATGAAAGACCGCAGACAGAGAAAACAGCAGGAGAATGGTTGTGGTGCAGAAAACTAGCTTGATGGGCTGAAAGTGTCAGAGCCACTTTGGCCAAGGTACAGGGGACTTTCCTTACTGCACATAGAGAGAAAGGTTCTTTTTTAATCCTCACCCAAGGATATACTTACTGATCTGAGAGAAAGAGGGAGCGGGGGAGGGAGAGAGAGAAGGAGAGAGAGAGAGAGAGAGAGCAGGATTCTTAAACCCCTCCCCCAAACTGCTGGCCTATCCAGGTATATTACCTCATCTAAGAGACAACCAACCATCCCCCTAATCAACTCACACAGAGGGACAAAAGGACAACCACAGCTCTTGAAGCACGGTTTAGGGGACTCCATCACACTCTGAGGCCAAAGGAGAAGAGAGGTAACTACTTGTGTGCCTGACAGACTCAAAGGCACTAGTGGTCCCCTCCTCCACCATTCTGGAAGGTTCCTGGTGCAAGCCAGCATGGCTTGCTTTGTGAAGTGGTCCGGTGGGCTGTCCAGACTCCTGCTTTAGGCCTCCTGAGCTCAGACTCTCTCACCTGCCCCCGTGGGCTCCCAAACAGCTCCAAGTCTCCATTCTTCGCTTCGCTTCCAGTTCTTACTCTGTTACATCAGCCAGATTCTTTCTCATCTTCTCAAACTGACAAATGTCGGCTGCCAAGCAAGGCTGGGCAAAAGGGGAAAACAGAACTGCAGCCCCCACTGTCCATTTTTTTCCCTGAAATGCTACTAATCTGGCATTTAGGTTGTTTGCTCCTTTCATCAGAATGCCATTAAGACACCTCTGCCGGGCTTCTGTACACAGTTTTTCTCTAATGAAGCATCAAATCTCTTTAACAAACAATAGCTGTGCCACAACCAAGCACTCTGGCTCCAGCCAGCACGGCTGCAATCTTGGGCAAATGCAGTGCACTTTCAGGTCGGTTCCTCCCAAAGCAGCCTGCTCAGGTCAGAGTCTCCACGCTGTTTGGCTCCAGCAACTGGAGAGACAAAAGGAATTGGTTTTCAAGGAGACACAGAGTTGCGCGCCCAGCATTTGACGTAATACCATGGAATGTGATGCTTCCTGAATATCCTTTTGAATGCACACGTCCATCCTGGTTGCAACTCTGGGTCCAGGTGTGTAGTGGTTCACCCATGTGGGGCCTTATAAATCCTGGACTTAACCCCCATGCAGTGAAGGCAGGTGTGGTCAGAGAAGAGCCATGATGAGGTGCCCCAGAGGTGCTCAGTGAGTGACACATCAGGGCCCTGCTGAGCATGGTATTTGTCCACACCAGGCACCAGGTTCTCTTGGGCGGCAATGAGGCAATAACTATCAAAGATGAAGATGCATGTAACCTGGCACCCAGCAATGCCATGCATAGTATTCGCCCACAGGCATACCGGCACACGTGTGCAAAGACAAATAAAAGAAGGCATTTGCTGTTACATTGTTTTTTTTTAATAACAAAAATTAGGAACAACCATGAGGTCTCTGAACAAGGGGCTGGTGACATATATTCTGATACATAGATGCAAAAGAAAACTATGTAGCTGTTAAAAGGGGCAGGTATACAAACCCTCCTCTCTAAGAAGTACAGTAGTGTGAAAATGAACTATCAATGTTTTTAAAACATGGGGCAGTTACACATGTACACACATGGATGTGAGTATAAATGCTTGTATATGCATGCATTCTTACTGGAAGGATACACCAGAAATCGTTAATGAACCTAGCTCTCGCCTCTGAGAAGCAGAAATGGAGCAGTAGAAACCAGGGATGAAGAAAGACATTTTTAAGTATATCTGTTTCTGTATGGTTTCTTTTGCTTCCTTCCTTCTGTCCTTCCTTCCTTCTGTCCTTCCTTCCTTCCTTCCTTCCTTCCTTCTTTCCTTTCCTTTTTTCTTTTGCAAGTACATATTTCATCTTTTAAAAGAGCAAGTACCGTGGTCCCTGAGGCTCTTGTGGATAAAACAGAGAAATCACGGACTGAAGTTCGTAGACAGAACAATGGTCCCCCAAAGATGTCCACATCTTAATCCCCAGAACCTGTGGATGTTACCTTACCTGGCAAAAGGGACTTTGCTGGTGTGATCAGGTTAAGGATCTCCTGATGGGGAGATTATCCTGGATTATCCAGGTGGGTGATAAATGTAATCCCACCGTCCTTGTAAGAGGGAGGCCGGAGGGTCAGAGTCAGAGAGGATGTGGCAGTGGAAGCGAGGTCGGAGTGATGCAGGCAGCCTCTAGGAGCTGGAAAAGCCCAGGAAACAGCTCCTTCCCCAGAGCTCCTAGTCCTGCTGCTACTTTGACTTTAACCCAGGGAGACTTCCAGAACAGTAAGATAATAAATTTGTATTGTTTTAAGAAACTAAATGTGTGGTAATTTGTTATAGCAGCAATTGGAAACTAATATAGGAATACCTTTAAACAGTCTAATTCATGCATGAGAAGGGGGGCAACCAGACAGCCTTGCCCCAAACCATTGGCTCATCAGCCCTGACTGATCCTTCTGCTGGAGACACACAGGTTATCCACAATGCCATCAGCTACAACAAAGTCCGGTGAATGACAAACCTCTCCCTTAGTCAGTATGATGCAGCTGGATCCACAATGGGGGGAACTCAGCATCCATCTGGCCTAACTGCTAGTCTCTCTACAGAATGGCGTCTCTCTCGTCTCTCTCCTTGCATGTGTCGGTCCCATTTGTCAGGCAGGTGACATGGCAATAGGAAGGTAACAGATGAGAGGCCCTACCTGCCAACATGCTTAATGGGGGTTATGAAATGTAAGAGGAGTGTCTAGGGGGCTCATGTGGAGAGACACAAAGCTCTTTCTGGTGATTTAGAAAAGCCCATCGTGACCCCGAACGTCCCTCTGTCTTTGAGTCATGCACCTAATTATACACAAGACATCTAACGAGGACACAGACAAGGCTCATGGCTCCAGAAGTTAAGACCACCCCCCACTATGAAGACTGAGGGCTTAGCTTCCGTACAGACGATTCTGCTGAGATACTGAGGAAACTGTGCGAGGCGAGGTTGGCATTCATAGCCTTCCTCTGGCTTCCAGAGGACTACATAACCAAGACAGAGCCCCATTTTCTCTTGTCACAAGAACAGAGCCAAACCAGGTGGCCCTATCCCACCCCACATCAAACAAGTGAAGCCCAATCAATTGTTGCAACCCACATTTCACCTGCAGTGTGTTGTTGCCAAAAATCTTAGGTTTCTTAAACATGAGATTATAAAAGAGCTAAAAATATAATAGCAAGAACCGCAGTGGAAACTTTACAGCTACATTCTTTTTCTGCTTGGGAACACAGCCTTTATCATTTTCTTTCATTCAAGTGACAGCTTCACCCAAGCTCCCTGGTTGTCATGCATGGTGCATGGTGCTGCTTTGGTGATTTATAACCCGTTGAATCATCATCTCATTAAGTCACAGGAGATTAGTATGTGTACCCACTTTGTAAACTGTAAGGCACGTGTCTGGTGGCAAGGCTAGTGAAGCTCTAAATACACACATAATTAATTTGGCTGTGCTCTAAGACAGATGGTACCTAATAGGCAGTCTTTACCTATGAGGGGAAGGGGGCGGGGAATAAAACACACTCCCTTCTTCAGCCAGTTTATCTGCTCTTTATTCCCAAGATCTGAACATCACAGGCATGAAGAAAGGAAGGTGCTCTTCCTCCGCTGGTTGATTTCACCTGCCTGGACTCCAAGAGGGAAACTCACATGAAGAGATCAGTGCATCAACTGGCCCCCAAATGAGTCCCCAAAGGAGTCCCAGTACCGACACCAAGCAGTGCTGACTAGCGCTCAGGGCAGCAAATGGTATTCATCCCAAAGGCCTTCAGCTCACCATCTGCCCTCAAGGCAGACCCTTGAACTTGTCAAGAAACAAGCAACCTCTACTTGTATATCCAAACCAGCTTCATGAATTGTATCAAAAATTCAATAATAATTATAACCTAGTATGCCTTGCTAAACCAGAGAAAGCTTGTCAAAGACAACTGAGTGGCCACACATGTCCCTCTAAGGCAGGGGTGTCGAACTCATTTTCACCAGGGGCCACATCAGCCTCGCAGTTGCCTTCAAAAGGCCGAATGTAATTTCAGCTCAACAGTTAAGGAGTAGTTACATTTATACAATCCTAAAATTATTTCAGCCCTTTGAAGGCAACCTCGAGCTGATGTGGCCCCCGGTTAAAATGAGTTTGACACCTCTGCTCTAAGGGACAAAGGAAAGAGGTATTAGTCTACTGAATTAAAAAATCCTCAGCTGATTCCAATACCCAGATGAGTCTGGGTCCTACCACATCAGGTGACCTCCCAAAGGTCTCCTCATTTAAGGCTCCCTGCCCCTCCTGCCTGACAGCCAGCAAGGCTAAAGATGCAGTGGTCCTCACAGTGCCTACTGGAGGGATGGCCGCCAAATGCACCACCAGACTGGACTCCCATAGCGAGCAGGGCAGAAGAAGAGTCTGCAGGAGGCCTTCACAGTGGACAGCTGGGGCAGGGCCAGCCCAGGCAGGGCTGACCCTGGATACCTCCCCTGCTAGCACGCAAGGAATCTGCATCCAGACTGTCAGAAGGACCTCCCTATTTAAGGAACTGTAAGTCCAACTCTGGAACGACTCGCTTTGCTGGTGGTGTTTCTCTATGCATTAATGCTCTCCAGTGCGGGCGCCGCAGTCACACAGTCTTACTGCACGAGGGAGCTCGAGGACTTTCCCAACATGCATTGCAGAGCCAGCAGACTGTTTCAATTGAGAAGGCTGAAAGGGAGCTGCCCCACCCCACTCCTGACTTACTGCGGCCACCCATGTCCCTCTTTTAAGCACCCCTCAGTCTAATGCCAGCTAAATGCTGCATATATTGATTAAACATTCCCCCCAGTCTAAACATTTCTGCATGAAACCTCTTAAACATGTGGTAAGGGTCCTACGGAGGCTGTTGCTTTGACAGTCCAAAAGAGCAGCAAAAAGGACGTCACCAACCAGGCCAGCAGTCTGGATTTCCCATCTGGCCCACGCCTGGAGCTTCAACGACCTGTGAAATGTTTATTTCAAATTCTGGGTCCAAATGGACTCTTTCTGAGAAGTCAGTGTAAGCCATCAAGCTCTAGAAGCAAGGTTAAGTTGTTTTTGTACTTTCCATTACCCAAGTTGCTCTGGAATGCAGCTCCTAAGAGGTGCAGCTGGCCTTCCCCTTCCCGTCCAGGAGGTTGAGAAAAGGGGAAACAAAGGAAGCAAAACCTGCACAAGAAGGACAGGGGGCAGGGGCTCTGCACTGTGGGTTCCTGTGGTTCCTGCTCAGCCTGCCTGTCAGCCCCTCTTCCATTCCCACTAGGCCATTGGAGCAATGTGCCAAGGAAAGCAGAGACGTTTGAAAGAACAGCATCAAAGGCCCCAGAGCTAGAAGGACCTCAGATTTCTTCTCCCTGGTCCCCTGCCATCAAGCAAGTCTGTGACAATGACTCTTTATGACCCTGTGGGCAACACGTGAAAGAAGCACCAGAAGGTGGTGGGAAGGCCCGCCCACTGCTCCATGCACGCATGCTCTCTGGCCCAGTTGTGTTGCCTCCTCTCCCCTGAGTGCAGCACCTGGTGAGGGCTCTCCAGTAGGACTCCAACCCCACTCATTTCCTCAGCCCGGCACCCCTGTACAGGGCACAAGAGGAGCAATTGCATGGGATGTCCCAGCTGTGGGGGGATTCAGGGCCCAGGGCCCAGGATTCACGGGCTCCGGGGAAGGGAAGAAGTTGAGGAAGTGCAGCCTTAGCTCTCATTACATTTTCTGGGCTACTTCGGAAAATCAAACTTTTTACACCAAACACCATTTCCATCACTGACCAGCTCTGAGACTTTGGGCAAATTATTTGACCCCTCCATGCTTTAACTCCTTACCCCATAAAACAGGGATCGTAAGAGCACTTGTTTGGTAAGGTTCTTGTGAGGATTAAATGAGCACATTTTTGCAAAGCACTGTATGTCATGTTACTAAGTCAATTCCAAGAGTCACATTCTGTAACCTATAATGATTGTGAGACTAAGATATAACTTATAATATCAATGCACATTTTAAGACATACTTAATATAGAGTTTTCTCCTATCCCTACCTTCCGAAAAGGTAGTTATTAAATTCAATGGTGCATCTTACTAACTGACGGATTTTAGAATCAAGGAGATATAATCTTTTAATTAGCATTTCATTCATACCAACAGATGCAGTGCTAGAGACTCCCTTCTTCTTGGGAATTCTGCAGTGTGGTTTCTACTAACACCCCTGGGGGGGGGGGGGAGGCGGTGTGCAGGTGCCATCCAAGTCAGCATCTCCTTCCCTCCCCAGCACCTTCAGACCCTCCTGGTGCTCTCAAACCCAGGCTCTGAGGATCCTTGCTGGAGGACCTGAGGGAGCATGCGGTCCAGTGGCTCGCAGCCGTGACGACTCCCTGCAATCCCAGGCAGCTGGGCCATCCCAGGTTCTGACTTAATTAGTAGGAGCAGCACCTGGGCGGGATTTTTAAAAGCTCACCAGAGGCCTGTCGCCTGCCCCCAGGACTGAGAACTATGACTCCAGTCAGTCTCATCTCCTCCAGTGTCTGAACTGCCCCAAGACCCGCAGCTAACAAGTAGCTGGCAGCCTCCTCTTGAATTCCAGGGAAACTGCAGCCCTCAGAGACTTAGGTCTCAGAACAGCATGAAAAAAGAGAGGTTCTGCCTCTGGCAGGGCCTTTGTTGTTTTGAGACGGGGATAAGACCTCGAAGGCAATTCTACGCTGGAAAATGAAGAAACCCACCTTAAAAATGATCCCTTCTTCCTAGCCAGCTAAGCTCAGATACCTGGATAGTAACCTAACTTGAATTTTGCAGAAATCTTTTGACTTACAAATGATCTAATTCCCTGAACCAGCCATGCTGAGAACGTGAGGTAACTTTTACGCTGGCTTGGTTCCATGAGACATGGTGAATGGTAAAGGGGATCAACGGAAGCAAATTTCTCCTGCCACGGTAGATAAGTCTGCTTTTAGGTCAAATAGATTCACTTTTGAGGAGTTTCTTCCCCTTTCTTTTTCCTCCTGCATCAGCCCAAGCTTTTCTCTTTATTGCAGACTCCGTCTCCCCTCCACCCTCTCCTTTCAGAGCTACACTCCAGCAAATTACAAACATTACTCATTTCACCAACCACAAAGACACTGCCCTGAGTTGGAGAATTAGTGTGAGTTGGCTTCAAACTGCACTTTAATTCACCCCCTAGGGGGGCTGCGCATACATTTCCACATGTGCTTAGCATTGGAAGCCATCTGATTGGGCACTAAATGTTTAATTCTCTGAGAAATTGGCAAAAGCTAAACTAGGCATCCAAGATGCTATTAAGTCATAATAAGGGGAACATCTTATAAGGGGTTAATGTGTTCAGGCCATCTGAACAGAGTCTCTGTGAGCCTGGGGAGCATGGTGGCAAATCCAAGCCAATTAAAGCCCCCCACCCCACGACCTCCGGTCCCAGACTCCAGGGTGGGAGCACAGTGGCAATGAGCCAAGTAGAAAGGGGCTGCCAAGTACTGAGGGCACCCCGTGTGCCCTCCAATTCCTTCTCACAGTCACCAGGAGGCAGGATTGTATTCAGGCTTTCGCAAGGTCACAGAGAAAATAAACAGCAGACCTGGACTTCAACCTCCATCCACCTGACTTCAGAGCCTATTCACTCCAAAAGGCGGAGCAACTTGCTCAAGACCCACAGATCCAGACCTGGGGAATGAGGTGCTTCTCCGAATTCCACATGCTCTTGGTCGAGAATTCTCATTTTGGCATCCTTGTGTTGCTCCCCCTCTCCACGGCTCCTGAAGCACTTTGCTAATGCTGTGCTGGGACCAATCCTGGGTTCAAATCCCCATTCCACCACCTGTGAGCTATGTAGTCTTGGGCAAGTTACCTACCCTATCTGGCCTCAGATTTTTCCTATTTGAGATGGAATAACACCCACTATACCATGAACATTTGATGAGTTCACTTATGATGGCGTACAGAAGAGGGACCAAGAGTTGACTTTTTTCATTCTCTCCGTTACTAATATTCTCTCCAGCTTCACAGTTTCAAGGGTGTGTGTCTTATAAAGCCCTTCAGGGAAAATCTCGCCCTTCTTTTATCTGCTCGGGGCCTCGCCCACAGCAGGTGCTTAATGATCACAGTCTCATAATGGATTCTGAAGACTACTGAGAGCATTTTCCTAAACTGAAGGGACTTCTGACAAACTTCTACTATTTAACCTTCCCTACCTGCAACTTTCATTCTAGAAAAATCCCTAATTCAGGTAAGGCTAAATCCCATGTTGCCCTTGGGCCTCTCACCCTTGTAGTGTGGCCCAAAGGTAGCACATTGCCTCCATGCCAGGCTCCAACCCTGCCCCTCAGCGTGGCCTGCAGACCAGCAGCATCAGCACCCCATGGGAGCTGGCTAGAAATGCCAATCTTGGGCCCCAACCTAGGGCATCGCAATAGCTGGGGCTGAGGTGCAGAAGCTACTTTAACAAGACTACAAGGTAATTTTTATAAGACCTGCAAGGCTGTAGACCAGTAGTTTAACTGCACGTTAGAATCCTCTCAGAGGGATTTAGAAAAATGCAAAGAAACAGACCCCGTTCCCAAGGATTCCCATTTAATGGATACGGGCGGGGGGAAGGTCACCCATGCATAGGGATTTCTAAAAGTTCTGAGTGTTCCAATAGGCACTGATAGAGACCTTTCTCTATGAGACCAGCTCTCATTGGTCCTTAGCACCCCGTCAAAAAGTCTTGGTCACATCCCCCTACATCTAAGTGACTGGTTTCTCAAAATCCATTTGGTCCAGGGGAAAAGCACAGTTCCAGTTTTAGGTCTTCAGAGACAAGCAGTGTAACCTCAGGTGGTAAAAATTTTAGCAAACACTTATGTAGCACCGACCATATTCCAGGAAGTGTTCTAAGTACATGTTAGCCTATGAGTTTTATCTATTAACAACCCTAAGATATAAGTACTATTACTGGTCACATTTCATATCTAAAAACACTAAAGAAAAAGGGGCTAAGTAACTTGTCCAATCTAGTAAATTCTACATGCTGAGCCCATAAAGTCTTGTGCCAGGGTCTGTGCTTCTAACCATTACTATACTGTTTCTCTTTATCAGCAATGAAATTGAGGGTTACATTCATTGCAATCTACCCATCTATTGGCTTTAAAACATTATCAGCATTTCATATTAAATTAGTTTATCATCCTGACATCAGAGAAAACTGGCAGTGTGACAGATGCCTTCAAGCCTTGACCTAAAGGAGTAAGAAACATGGACATTTCAGACCAATGCTAAGGAATCAGTGGGACATGCTGATGGGCCACGGGACCATACAAGCCTCTCAAATCACACCTCTGCTGCCCAATTTTCCTGCTCATGGAGCTGGACTACCTCACCCTCCAGAAATATGAGAAGAAAAAGGGTAGAAGGGAAATTGGGAAAAAGAAAGAATGAGGCCACAGTCTTGACATGCAGGCATCATCCTCAGCTAGGGAGGTCTTTAAGAACGATGGAGTGTTACTAAAACAGGATTGGAAAAATAACGTTATCTTGCCATCTGTGATTGCTTAGCAATAGCCAATCAGCATCACTCTGAGGTTTCCAGAGATGATCCCACTCAAGGCCTCCATCCTCTATGAGTGACACTTCCTACCTTCACCTCCACAGAGGAGGGGCCCTGAGGACCAGGTCTCCATGCTCTCTGCCCTGGTCCTTCAGGCCAGCAGCAGGGAACTCTAACAGCCAACTAAAGGAGGACCCACTTCCTATTTGCTTGGTTCTGGAGAATGGGTCTTCCAGGCAGGGCCAACACGAGCTGAGATGGTAAAATGACCTGGGGAGAGTGTTTTGGGGTAAATTGTCAAAGAAATATTTATTTGTATCTTAAGCCCCACAGAGGTGGCTCATGGTTGCCAGCTGCCTGATCTTGGTCCTTTCTATGTAACCTGGCTCCTGAGTAACTCAGTACTTGAATCCAGTGCAGCCCCAAGCAACCCAACAGTATTTGCCCAAAGGGTAGGATTGACTTTTCCTACTTAAAGATATTACTCCTGCTCTTCTGTCTCCAAAATGTACATCAAGATAACTTCTAGAAATACCAATTGACATTTGTCCACCCTGTAGACTATTCATAAGCAGCAGGTAGTCTTACTGAGCAGATTTTTGCAGCTGGGAAACAGGTGGCTTGATGACAAGGACTCTTCTTCTGGTTCATACAAAGGGGTTCATGGAAGAGACGGGTGCTAGGGAGGGCCCTGGGGCCAACCAGAGGAGAGAGAGAGAGACTTTCTCCAGACTGAAAACAAGAGACTGTGTGGGCAGCAAGAAATTCACATCCTTCTGGGGGCAGTGAGAGGGCAAGACCTCAGAGGGGGTGGCTACAAAGTGCCCTGGGGGGACACACCACTAGTCAGTGTTTCCTGCCTGCCCAGGGGCTCCTAAGCTCTGTGTGCAGCATAGATACAGGAGAGCCCCAAACCCAAATGGACTCGGATGCCACGACCACCACCACCACAGGGACCAGGTGCCCACTTCATTAGTGGCAAGAAACCTGTGACTCGGGGCTTTCTTAGACCCAACAGCTACGCACAGCTCTGAGCAGGGAAAATATTGCCAATAAACATGTAGATGAGAATTTGTGGTCAGAGTTCAGTTGATTAGATTAAAAAACAGAAGTGATACTGTTTGCATACATGTTTGTAAACTGAGCCACTCACCACAAGTGCTCTGGTTAAATACTCACCAACTGCCCCGTGTCTGTCTGGCTCTTTCTCCAGGTGTCATTTTCCCTCAAAAAGCCCACCTATTTGTCTTTCCATCCTTCAGGTCCAGCTACAGTGACGAGTGTTCCAAAAAGCCTTCCTTTATCCCGCCAGATCGCAAAGCTCTCTCTTCCTCTCACTTCTGCCTGTGCCACTCAAATCCTAAATCGCCTTCCATCTCATGGCATTTTTTCTTATGACTTAGATTTGCCTCACCAATTAGATAGTGAGTCATGAAAGGCAGAGCCCATGACATCACTGTGTCACTCCTTTGACTCACAGAGGGTTAGGCCCACAGCAGGTGCTCACTGAGCTCTAGGTTGACAGAAGGAACAGACCACTGCTCAGAGCACAGGGCCGACTCAAACTCAGAACGTGCTCTTTGGAAGTGAGCTGGGGCAGGGCAGCTCCGACAGTCACATTCCTTTCCCCAAGCCTGGGCATCCACAGACTGGTAGGATTGCTGAAACTCAAATATGGCCCTAGGGAAAGTGTTGTGGCCTTCTCTGATTGGCCAGGGTGTTAAACCACAGCCACCATCTACATCTAGCTAGGGTGAGGGGCAAGGCCAAGTGCAATTCCCACAGCAGATCTTTAAAGCAGCTTCTCAAAGACAAATCCGACCACCACCACCCTGAAAGACCTGCCCTTCCTTCCCTTCTCCTTCTGCACTTCCGGCCTTGGGTCTGACACAAAGACCACAGAGGCACCTAATTGAGGCTCCAAAAAAACCAAGTAGAACACATGCAGGTAGAAGATGAAGACTTCAAAACAGCTGGGAAAGCAAGAGGTCATCTCCAAATCAGCATTTGCAGGGATACCTCCAATGATTTTCCAAAACTCAGAGGGAGAGCCCTCCAGTTGGGGAGCACAGCAGTCTGTTGGGCTAGCAGAAAGCGGGTATATCTACCCTTGGGTACCTAGTGCTGCCCAGGCAAGGCCTCCTCTTCCTCATCTCTCTAACAGGCCTATCAGAGCCTGACTCCAGGAATAAACCTCTAAAACATCAGCTCAAGGACAATCAAGGGTGTTTAACTTCATGACATATCTTGCATCTGTGGTGGTAAAATGATGAGTAACAGCCACAACAGGCTTTCTCATTTATTATCTCATCAAATCCCACAAGGACCTCAGGGCTCTGAGAAAGTGGGCAGAGTAAGGGACCGCACCTGCCTTCTTCATGCAGTACCCATGGGGCCTGGCCCCGTGTCACTCAATAAATACCAGTAAAAAAACTAAACATTCCCATTTAATGGAAACAGAGCAAATCAGGAAACTTGGTTCTATGAAGTTATATTCTTGGAGCCATGATGAACAAGAAGGAGAAAGACATTAATGGTGATCATTAGTAGCTAACATATTCAGTACTGCTTATGTGCAGGCCCTGTGGGCACTGTTCTCATACAACTCATGTCATCCCCACAGTAACCCTACAATAAAGGTACTGGACTCCTCCACATATTCCAGATGAGGAAAAGGGTTTGAGAAACTTGGCCAAGGTCACTAGGCAAGGAAGAGGCAAAGCCCTTACCACTGAGAAGGAATCAAGAACTGGCTACACACGCAGATGCTGCATCAAGCTACCTGGGTTCAAATCCTCCCAAGGTCTTGACTTAGGATCCTGTGCTCTTTCTCATACTCTACTCTGTTCCGCTCTCTCCAAAGGCCACTGTGGTCCAAGACCCCAAGAAAGAAGGCTCCAGGGATGACTGCTGCTTGGGGAGCCCACATTGGACATGATGTGTTAGACCTGAAGTTATCATAGACACTTCCCTGACTTCTCTGTGTCTACCAGCCAGCTGAAGAACTGG
The DNA here is from genome assembly GCA_007922815.1 of Macrotus californicus. Taxonomy (NCBI): domain Eukaryota; kingdom Metazoa; phylum Chordata; class Mammalia; order Chiroptera; family Phyllostomidae; genus Macrotus; species Macrotus californicus. The sequence continues at coordinate 89,936 of VMDR010001452.1, read as the reverse complement.
TTAAAACACGGATGATTTCTGAGTGAAAGAGGCTGGGGGTAAGCCTGGGAATCTGAATTTCTAACAAATTCCCCCGGTGATATTGCTCCACAGACCACACTCTGAGTAGTACCATCTTTGAGATCATTTGATCCAAACCTCTCATTTCACTAATGCAGAATCTGTGACCAGAGAGGCTGATTAATTTGCCCAAAGTGCCCCAGCATGTCAGCTACAGAGTCGGGACCATGTGTCACAACTCCTAGTTTTCACTTTGTTCCCACTATACCAGGATTACTTTAAAACAGCAATCACAGTCACTTTATTACCCACAACTCTTTTTGAGTGTCAAGTGCCTTTCCTATTTCATTTCCTTTATCTTTACAATCACCCTTTGAGGTTGGGGGCAGTGGTTATGATTTATAGAGGAATAAATGGAAGGTCAAAAAGTTAACAACACCAACAAAAATTGGCTCAAGATCACAAGCTACGGGGTAAAGTTGGAGTCCACCCAGTTTTGTCCAACTCGTGCCTCTTCGGCTCTCAGAAAGGAACTCTATCAACTGTTGAATGCAAAACTCACATACCATTTAGCTTCCAGGAAGGCAAGGCCCGAAAAGTCTAGGGTAGAATTAAGATAATAGGACAGTGAACAAATGTTTTAAAAAATATTTTCAAAATTATGTCCAGGAGGACAGCTAGCAGGAAGGCTCCTGAGTCCCAACCACTCTAATACTGCTTCTCCCTCTCTTCCCAAAACCTTTCAGGGTGTGAAAACCCAGACCCACGTGTGGGACACCACTGCCCTGTAAATTCTGTCCCCAAGAGTCCTGGCCCTCTGAAAATGAAATTAACAGCCTGCAAACTCTAAATGGATGATTATAATCTATAAAACTATAGGCTATAGGCTAAATCTATAGCCTATAAAATGATTATAGCCTATAAAATGACATAATGGGGATTGATATTTGCTCTCTCCCAATGGTTTCCACTATAAATTTGTTCAGTTTATGAGTCAAAATACTTTCTTGTTCTGCTATGCGCCTGGGCATAAAGCCCATCTAAAGATGGAAACATCTGGCTGAGTTGCCTGCAGCTCATTTCTCCCCCAGCAGTCAGTGGGAAGCAGCAGAAACCTGTGAGGAAGCTCTGGAAACCCAAGGGACCCACAACTTCTACCAACATGTTCTGATTGCTGCTGAGCTGTAAGCTCGGTGCTACATCTCGAGCAGTAGCCAACAAGGTTGGGATGGTCCCTCCTATGGACACGGTGAGTGGTTGGAAGGAGGAGAGAAAAGGAAAGACAGACATTAAACATCAAGCAACAACAACAAAACCTGCACAGATAACGTTTGGTAATTCATAAAGAATAGCAGAGGCAGCTGAGGTATGGAATGGGAGCAGCCATCCTGGTCTGCTAAGAGATGATGATCCCAGGAAGGAAGAATAGGAGGGAACGAGGCAAAAAGTGGGGGACATGAATGGAGAGGGGAAGGAGCAACATTCTCAGCAGAGGGATCCACATGGGTAAAAACCAGTTTTGTATTTTTTTGTTTTTAAGTTACCTTATGAGAAGCACATAGAGAATAAGAAAAGTTCAGGAGCAGACAACCCATGATAAAAAGATTGGATTATCTTCTAAGTACAATGGGGACAAGAAAAGAGAAATAATATAACCAGAAAACCATTTTTTAAAAGCCCCCCTGGCCACCGTTGGAACAATGGATTTGATAGGGATGAGGACACCCAGGAGAGAATGTGAGTAGATATTTAGGCTACAGTTTCAGTTGCCTACTCAACAAGTGATGGTGGCCTGAACTAGGTGAGAAATGAATGGACCACAGTGACACCTATGGGTTTTGTTGGTACTCAGCACAACCCAGAGCAGGGCACAGAGGGGTACAAGAGCTAAAAGGTGCTTATTCACTGACCCAGCACTGAATCCAATCTCATTAGCCAGCTTCACAGCTGGAAGCCATGAAGCAGCCAGTGTTGGTACTAAGTCAAGTGACCACCTAGCCAGGCCACCGTGGAACATATATGGCAACCCCACGCAGTCCCCAAGCCAGATGAACTCTCAGCTTGCAAGGGACACAGGAGGCAGAGCCTCCTTCCTTCTATTTAACCCAGGCCCTGCTATTGCTTCAGGCTCCAAGTTCATCTAATTTGGGGTCAGCAGAGGAGGCATGGCCCCTGCAACTAGTGCATTTCCCCAAAGACTGTGTAGGGCTCCACTTTCATATGGCTCATCCAAAGCTAATCTCTGCCAGCCTTCAGAAGTTTCTCCTTTAAAGCTCCTAGGACATTTTTATATCTGTCCTATCCTGCTAAAATCCAATTTGTAACCATAACCTGTACTATCGTTATTGTTGTCTAAGAGTTGCACATTCATTAATCACATTTCCGAAGAAGACTTTAACTCACGAGAAGCACAGCACAGCATACTTAGCAGTGTGGTGCCACAGGGGAGTGCAAATTAAATATCAGGAAATGCAGTTGGCGGACTTGAGAGAACATGTGAACTTGGGAGAGAGGGAGATACCAATGGGACTATGGTACTGCCAGACAAACAGGGAAAAGTGAGTAGGGGGATGGACTCAGGGCACTGTGCTGTCCACAGCTGTCTTTACATACTGGACAAGATGCTTGCTCCTCCCCAAGAACCTAGGGATGGTGGCTTGTTGAGCATTTGACCTAAAAAGAAGTCCCCCAGTCAGACCCTGCCGTTCATTTCCATACCCTGTGCAACTTGGGTTCCATGCTGAGAACAACCCAGATGACATTACCACTTGTACTTACAGCACAATCACTGGCCAGTCCTTTCTGTGCCTCATCCACTCTGGAATAAAAGACCCTGCTCTCTCACTCTTAGACATTAGCTCGGCTTACAGAAATGCATTCTCATTTCTTAGTGCCTGCTGTGATTCCAGGTAATTCCTCTAAGTGCACTATTAAATCCAGCAGCTGTTCCAGACACCGGCAAGGAAGATGACGGCAGCTGCTGCCTGGGCGGAATTCAAAGATGAAGCGAACCAGCTGGCGGGGTCCGAACGTTGACCTGGGCTAAAATGGCAGCCCAAGGGGTCACTTCATGCATGGGGCTCTCCACCACCACACATACCTTTTTTCTGCCCTGAGTCCACTCTCCTGTCTAAGGCTGGAGGGCTCAAAACTATGGGCCATTTCCCCCTAAGATACCCAGCTGTGTTTATCCTTAAAAGCCCATGGGAAGGAACTTAGAATTTACACTGAGCTACTACCCACAAAGCAGCCCCACATGTTGGAGTGCTGCTTAAGGCCTCTCGGCTAGAAGGCAGCAAAGTCAGGATTTGAACTCTGGTCCTGTGAGCTCCAAAGCACCATGCTTCCCTATCCTGCAGTGTCCTTACTGCTCTGGCAGCCACTCTCTGTCCCTTACGCCGAGGAGCCTGACCATCTCAACAGTATTTCCCCATCTGGGCCAACCACATGCCAACGCAGTGCACAAATATCTTTTTTATGACCAAAATTGTGTATCCTCAATAGCTCTAACATCAGCATCTTTGCACCTGCTACTTTCCTAAGGAAGGATTTTTCCATGATGCAATGACAAAATGTGCAGCCAACAAAGGGGATCACAGACACACATGCACTCGCAAACTTCTCTTATAGCCTCTTGGCCTGAGTAACACCCTCCAGATGTTCCTGTAACCCAGGTGCTTCAGCGGCTGGCAGCACCTCCCTGACACATCTGTCTAAGGACTTTCCATTTAAAGGCAAGTTCTACAAAAGCTAAGCCAAGCTAGGTATCCAATCAACAGTAAAACTGCCAGCGTCCCGGCATGAGGCTTAAAGTCAGCCTCACTTCCCAGGTGGGTAAGAAATATACCAATACTTTCCATTTCCTCAGTACATAGCCCTGGTGTGAGGCTGGGGTGGGGAGCTAGATGGCAGACCTCACCTGCACTGGCTGCTCGGCTTCAGTTTTCCCAACTACTGCATGCAGTCTCCAAAAACAGGTGTGTTTTCCCCCTACCTGCCTCTCCTCTAAGTGACTCAGCCAGCATGTGCAGAAAGAGTGGGAGGGGTGCTGTACAGGGTCAGAGCTGCTCTAATTCCAGGCTTAAGGAACAGCCTTAGTCATGGGTACCAGACAAGAATCCCAGGAAGTGAGTTAAGAGACTGAGGTTCCTCTAGACCCATTGTTGATCACTGGGATGGCCTGGGGCGAGAACCTGTCCCTCTTTAGCCTCAGTTTCTGCACCGGCTGAATGTTCTCTGACGGGTCAACTCAACCAATAGCTCAACTGGCCATACAGAAACAACTTTCCCCCCTGTTTCTTCCTTCCAGGAGGAAGGACACAGGACATGAGGGTTACGGGTTTGGAGCTGAGTCCCACTCATGTATGACGTTGGATTTGGGTTGGTTCTTCAATGACGGGTGGATTCAAAGAGTCACTGAAGGCACGGAGGTGTGGTGGCACAAAAAAAGATGTGGAGGTAGGGATGTGCTTGGCACTTCTGAAGAACTACTGGGGCTGATAGTTTAGACAGTATGTACTGCTACAGTTAAACAGGCCCCCCAAACAGTGAAACTTTCTTGTGTTTGGCAAACAGCCAATGGCCAGGCCCCATAAATGCTCCCTCACCTGCCCCATCAACCCCAAGATCCAACAACCAAAAGGTTAATCCCTGAGGTCTAGATCCAAAAGCTGCCTACATCATGGTGACCCCAGGCCAACCCAGAGCACAACCTGGACCATTTGTGGACTATCACCAAATGTCAAGTACCCTGGTTAGACATATTTACATGTATTACTTCCTATAAACTTCACACTAACCACTTCAGATTAAGAGACTGGATTTTGGAATCATTAAGCGACTCGTCCGAGGTGATTTTGCTTACGAGTGGAAACAGCGAGACTTGAACCCTGGTTATGGCTCAAGTCCACGATCTTTTCACAAAACTCCAGCTGCCCCGAAGCAGTCCTGGCCCCACACAGACGCGATTTGGAGGCGGCAGGAGGATTTTGGCTCTGCTACCAGAGAGACGGTTTTAAGATCAAGACTTGTGAGAGAGTGGAACAAATTATTGTGGGAGCTTATGAAATCACCTTCACCGGAGAGTTTTATAAACAAGAGAAATTCGAATGCGCCCTGAGGCAGAGGGATAGATGAGATGTCCCAATAAGACCCTTCCCAACCCCTGAACTCTTCAGTCCCACATGAGCAGAAAGCCTGTTGAGTGTTTTTTTTTAAGATTTAATTAATTTATTTATTTTAGAGAGAGGGGAAGGGAGGGAGAAAGAGAAGGAGAGAAATATCAATGTGTGGTTGCCTCTCAAGCACCTCAACCAGGGATCTGGCCCCCAACCCAGGCATGTACCCTGACCGGGAACCCAACTGGAGATCTTTCGGTTTGTGGGACGATGCCCAGTGCGCTGCACCACACCAGTCAGGGCAAGCCTGCTGATTTCTAGGGCCCAATCTAACTCCTGGAAGATTTAAGAGACTTAAATATGTCTGAAGGCAAAATAAATTTCCTCATTCCCCCAACTCCAGCTCTTCATTTCAGATTTCCTCCTGGCAGGTCTGACAAACAGAATCTTTTCAGCCAGAGCCATTGTCAGTTCAAAAGTGTAGTGCTGGCATCTAAAAACCAGTCACCTCAAGGCTGATCTCTTCCTAAAAAAGATTCTTAAATCCTGCGGGGGGTCCCGGGCAGACAAGAAACTGGTGTCAGAAAGCAAAAAGAATGTCCACTGTGCACACTCGGGACCACTTTGCTAAGCCTGTGCGGTTTCTGCCAAAAGTCTGTTAATCCTCCAGCTTTCCCTCCTGGCAGTGCGGTGACTGGTCCCAGCGCCTCCATCAGGGCCCAGTCTCAGAACCAGCAGCACCCCAGGGAGGAGATAGTGGGCGGGGAGAGGAGTCAGGTCTCTGGTTTCCATGACAATAGATGCTCCTTCCTCCTTGTCTCATGGCTCCAGGGGAAAACAAGGACACCCTAGAGAAGACAGTGGCAATGATGGGAGGACAAGGAGCAACAGGCTCCCTCCCCTTGCAGCCCAAACAGCTGCCTCCCACATGTTGGCAGTGACAGAGCTCACTGACCTTGGGCAAGTCAAGCCCCAGCTCTGGACCTCAGCTTGTTCCTTTGTAAAAGGAGAGAGCTGGACTAGAGTTGATCCAGCAAAACCTTTCCAGCTCCAAAGCCCCAGGATCCCACAGTTTATCTAACCACACTGGTCACTAGGAATGGCCTTGCCTTGTCCTGCATCCCTCAGTGTAAAAGATGTCAAAAAGCACGGAATTCCACAGCATTGGAAATCTATTGGCCTCGCTCAGAGGCCTGAGCCTGATTCATTCCCCAAGCTTTACAATGGTCTGTTCTTGAGAAGATCATCTCAGTGGGCCTATCACACACATTCCTAGGGTGCCCAGGTCTCCTGGGGTTCACTCAAGCTAAGCTACAGTACGGCAGGTGAGCTGGAATGCTGTGCTAGCCCACTCAGCAGTGTGCATTCTACCTCGCTGAAGTCATGTGAGTTCAACACTCAATTCCAGTGTGCACAGCCTTCTAGGAACTGGCCCTTATTGTGACTACTCAACTGAAAAAAAACCAAGAGAGAGGAACCCCCAAAGAGGTTATTCTACTCGGTGTGGAGAGTGCTAGGGTGAGATAGCTGTGGGGATTGTGAGAGACACTCCCCAGGCAAAGGGTAAACCTGAGCAAAAGCAGGAGCCGTGGACGCCAATAGTCCCTTGGGTTTGGGGAAGCATTGGTAATTGTGACTGAGTGGTCTAAAGTGGAATGAGAGATGCAGCATGAGATGAGGGTAGTGAGGAAGGACAGAAATGTGATTCAAGAATATCAAGAGGTTTACTGACATGATGGTATTTCCAGGGCTGCTTTGAGAGGAGAAAAGGGAGTTTGTGAATTGGAAGCACAAGCCATGTTCCCGGTGTTGGCTTTCTGGGAAATGGTACAGGCACTGGAGGGAGAGGGTAATGGCCCTTACTGAGGGCAGGTGGTCACTTAGTCCTCCCCATGAGCCTGCTGAGGGCATACTGCTCCCATTTTATACATGAAGAAGGAGCAACCTGGGGCCATAGAGTGACTGCACCTAGTCAGCCAGCTGCTTCTTTCCAGGAGTACATAATCCCGCTGGGCAATAAAATAAAGAATCATGAAAAAATCAGCACGTGATTCTGAACTGATGTGTGGCTGCCCTCGCAACTGCTCTCAGGAGTCCAGAAGCTCTGAAAGGGTCAACAAGGAATGGGACATCCGAGGAAATGAATCTCAGTATAGGGGAGCCTTAAGGAACGTCCAGCCCCACTCCAGGCCCCTGGGCCCAGTACACCTCTAATGTGTCTGGGAAGTGGTTAAACCGGGCATTTTGGGGCCTTAAGTCAGGAGCTTCCCTAAACCCTAGCAAAAAGCTGGTTGAAACATAAGAAACCTGATTAGCTCTCAACACTGAGCAATCTCATTTTATTAGTTCCTGTACGCCAGCCCACAGGATAAGTGCCCTATGCAGGAGACTAGTCAGGGCTCCTGACACCTGTGTGAGGGCCCAAGACGGGACAGGGCCTCCACAGTTCTGACAGCCTTTGTGTTCTATTATATGCGCATTTTGAGTTGGGTTTTTATTAATACGTTAAACTCTCTGCTACTGGACCAGGACTTTAGGGCCAAATAGCCCAAGGACATCTCAGAGAACATGCTGGAGAAGAAATTCAAGGGTCCTCCTTTCAAGGGGAACCCAGGGCAAGCAGCTGCTGGGACCCTCACAACCCAAGGAAATCTAATCCACGTCCCTCTAAGTATGAACTCCTGGACGATAGGGGCTGTGTTTTATTTACTTTATATCTGTTACATAACCACGGCCTAGCACAGTACCTAGTACATGGTAAGTAATGAATGGAACGAATGGGCTGGTGAATCAATGAGTGATTAATAACATAGTTTTTCAGTCAGCCAACAAACTTTACCTGGGAGCCAGCTGCACATAGAGTTTTGCATCCTAATACTTCAGTGGTGATTTATGTTGGATTCACAGAATTTGGGGGTAGATAGGGCATTTGAATTAACCTAATCTATTTTTTATTGCAACCCATTAACAGATCATGACATTGATCTATCTAATGACTCTTGACCATCATTTTATAAATGAAATGAGAAGGAAGTGGGGAGGGAAGGGGAAGGGAGGGGAGGGGAGGGGATGGGAGGGGTGGAGATCAGAATGCATCACGTGTAATAATGGTAAGTATAAATAAGCCAGACTTGTATTTGTGGGGTACTGGGTCTGTGTACTAGGTGTATCCTGTCTTAGTAAGTCCAAAAGCCACAGATTTCACTCCTCTAGGGTCCACATCTGGAATAGTGATTTTCCAGCTTTTTCTGGGCTCCTGTTGTTACGGAAAATGAATTTTCATTCAGAAGCAACCTGCTCCACTTAGAGACTGTGGGCATTACATGGTTCAGAACACACCATATCATGCAGACACACACATACACACAGAAACCAAAATATGGCTTCAGGAAGCAATATTTACTCTGTATAAGTACATGCACTATAATATTTTATTCTATTTCATTTTTTAAGGATGTAGTGATGACCTGTGAAATAGATTTCACAAGCTTCTAATGCACCAGACTAGATGGTACCTAAAACTCTAAAAATGGCAGGGGGAGGTTCTGGGAAGAACCTCACAGCAATCCACTTCTTTTCATTACGTTCAGCTGCATGTCTACACGTGGCCGTGTGCAAAGGAAGATAACCACCTGCTGAGCTGGATTTGGGTGCCAAAAGGAGCGGTCACAGGCTCCCGCGTGTCTGCATTGCCACCCTGGGCAAGCTCACTGAGAGAGGACGGGGAGTCTTGCACAGAGCACACAACAGCTACTGCGAACACAGGATTACTCTTGGTTCTCGTGCTGAGAGCACAGTGGCCATCGTGTGTTTCCCCTGAAGGTTTGAAAGTGGCCATCGTGTGTTTCCTCTGAAGGTTTGAAAGCACAAGCACTTTGAAGACTAAAAGTGAGAAGCGAAGTTGGAATGGTGACTTTTTCTACCCCCGACCCAACATGGAAGATGTCTTTGGAGAGCCAACCTAATCAAATAAAGTAGAATCAATTTACTAGAGAAATAATCCAACTTGCATAATTGTCCTGGCTGGTTTACACCACAGCTGTTCACAACGACACGGTTCATTAACTAATGAAGTCTTCATCATTCTCCTTCACTGGGGCTGCAATTCTTCCAGCCTGCACCGTCGAAGAAGTGCTGCCTTCATTAGCATGCGGTGCCACCGGGTGCCACTGCAGTCATCAGGGGATTTATTTTTATGATACTCCATTAACTAGACATCATCAATTGCATCTACTAAAAGCCATTGTATTTTCCCCAATGGAGAATCCCATCACTATGTAATCACACAAGACTGCGGGCTCCCTGTGGACAGGGACCACACTGTACATCTTTTTCTTTCCAGTCCTAAGCCAAGTACCTGGCATTTGGTGGGCATAAAATAAAAGTCCACGGAATCCAGAGGAAAACATCTCCAGTATGGGATTCCGAAGGGCTCCGTGAGAACACGCCTGGCAGCACCCTGCCTGCAATGGACATTTGGTCTCAAATCGTGTCCCCTTCTTTTCCAGTTTGTTCATTTTCCACCTGACTGCACCAAATTGTCCAAGTTTGCATGAAAGCAGACAGGACTCTCAAAATCCCCGCTGGCCAACAGAAGGTTCAGCAATGCCAATTTTGCTGTCTTCAAGCTCAGAGGCGCACTTAACCCCTCTGGGTGGCGGGCAACCTGTGCCAATCTCAGAGTTCCTGAAGAATGCCACTGTTAAAAAGAGGCCACTGGAAGCTGGGCTGCTGAGAGGTAGCAATGACCTTGTAAATTCCCTGAGCCATGAGAAGTCAGCCATTTGGTTTACAAAGCATAGGAAGGAAGACATTATAAAACTGGCAGATTTATGGCTTAAATGTTTCAACCCACCCACACTTATCCAAACAAAGATGGCATGGCTAGCCCCACCCGCAGAGCTTCTGACTCAGGAATTTGCATCTCTAACAAGTTTCCAGGTTGATGCTGTTCCCCCAGGCACCCCACCTTAAGAAGCACTAGTTTAGACTGCTGATTACAAGCAAGACTCTGAATCCAGCTGTCTAGGTTGGAGCCCTGAATCCACCACTCACTAGGCTGTAATTTTAAGCAAGTCATTTGAACTCTCCCGGCCCCATGATGCCAAGTGTTGAACAAAGGCACCAAGGCAAATTTCTCCCAAGGTTGTTGTGAAGGTCAACAGAGAACATCCATGGCTTAGCAGGGTGCTTGGTAGGTACAAAGGACTCAAGGTTAACCACGTAAGGAAGAAAGGTAGGAATATGCCCTGGTGGAAAGACTGCTGGACAGGAAAGCCACACATCCATTCTAGTTCTAGCCCTGACAACATTGCTGTGTGATCCTGGGTGAGCCCTCTCTCTGCTTCATGTCCTCATTAGTGAAATAAAGGCATTGGACATTTTATAATGGGCTGAGGGTGACCTTGAGTCAGAAGCTTCCAAAGCCCTTTGCTCCTTCACCTACCTACCTACCATTCAGCACCATACATCAGTTCCCAAACCGATGCCTCCCCAAACACTCCCATCACCTCAGACTTCCCACTGCCAGGTCTATGGCAAAATAACTCAAGACTGCCTTGAAATTGTGGCCTAATTCCTTTGCCCCAGAGAATCCTCCCCTTTGGCTGTTCCCACCTGATTTAGCTAACATGGGCGGCAGGGTGCACTTCCTCAGCAGGTCAAACTCCATCCTTCTTGCTGAAGCCTTATGCATGCTGCCACAATTTTTTTGTAATCTCATTTGCAACCAGCTCCACTCACGCCACTCATTGATATGCTTCTGTGGTCACACTCTGGACTGGAAGATAAGCAGAATTCATGGAAGTGTTCGGAGGGATGGGAATGGTTTCACGGGTATTGGGATACACACTCTCAGAGCCCGGTCTGGGGTGGGGGGGTGCCTTTGGAGGAGGTCTGAAGTCAAAATTCTGCACTAAAAACACAGAACTCATTGCCTCTCCCATACTATCATCGGCTCCACTACAGTCCCCTACATAGCTTTCTGCTAACAGCTGATGACAGGGAAAGGGCTCTTGTTGGCACAAGGCTGCTGTGTGTTTTGCTTTTATCAGATGTTGGCAAAATTTCCCCCATCAAGGAGGATAAATTTGAGGTGATATTAATAAACCTGCAAACACGGAGATCAAATCTGGCTGGCATGCTCAATGATCCCATCAGCAGCAGGCCATTTCCAGCCAGGGGAGCTCAGAGTCGATGATTCTGTGGAAGGCGATCTAAAGGCTGGAATCTCCTTGGGGAATCTTGATTCCAACTGAGGCTCCAACAGTGGGGGCACTCCCTCAGGCCCCCAATGAGGTGGGGGCTGAGGGAGGAGGGCACTGGCAAAAGGAGCGCTGAGTAAATCACCCATCACTGTTTTTTACCCAGAAAGTGCTAAGTATTTTGTACCAATCACCTCACTTAATTATTACAAGCTCAGGGAGGGAGACACTATTTTTAGGTGAGGACACGCCACGTTGGAAAGGTTATCCATCAGCAATAATGGCATCATCACATCAGCTATCACTTACTGAGTGCTTTCTGGGTGATAGAGCTTAGGATTTTGCCTGCATTTTCACAACAATCCCTTCAGTTAAGCACTAATACCACCCCCATTTGGGGGTTGGAACTTGAGGCTTTGAGAGGTTAAATGTGTTGCTGGAGGTTACACAGCGATGATGCTTAGCTGGTATTGAAATCCATGTCTGTTGGGTTCCGAAGCCCATGCTGCCATGTGCCGCCCTCACTCCTGGGGTGTTGGAGAGGATAGTACTAGAGGGGCCCCTCTCCACGCTGCGGCACAGGGTTCACCCCTGGTTCTACCTCCCCATAAGAAAGTGGCGTGCATTTAGTCATGGGCCACGTCTCACCGGAGGTAGCAGCCCCAGCTTTCAGTGCAGAGCTCTTTAAATGCTTGATATATAAATGAAGACAGGCAGGCCCTACTCGTGTCCTGGAAGACTTACAAACGTGTCTCACTCCACGCTCCTCTGGGAGAGCTAAAACTGGCAAGACGTGAGTTCAAAGTTCCCTGAGAGAGTTGGCAGCAAGGCAGTGGGGTCACTAAAGAAAAAAGGACCCAGTAAATTCTGCAAGGGGAGAGCTGGGCAGTCACGTGGCCATGAGCATGTGACTTGTAATGATAGCAACAACAAATCCTTCCTTACACATCAGGGACAGGTCTAAGTCCTTAAGTCTTTCACAAACGTTAACACGTAATCTTCATAGCAACCCATTTTACAGGTAAAAAAAAAAAACGAGGCACAGCAATGAGGACTGCGAGTTATGGGTGATAAAGATGTATCCGAACCCAAGCCATCTGGCACCAGTCCCTCCGCTCACCACCTCCCAAGTGCTGGTTGTGTGCGAGACCAAAGGCTCTCCGGAGTCAGAGTCCTCGAGAGTCCAGGACACCAGGTCTCGAGCTCAGGGTGAGGGGAGAAAGCTGCGCAAAGCAGCAGCTGGAGGTTAAATTCTCAGTAATTAACATGTTTATCCATCATTGAGGAATTGTTCCCCTGAGAATTCAAGTGTCATTTCACTGTGCCTGTAATTCAGGAACACGTTTACTGTGTCTTGTCAACAAACACTGAGGGGGGAAGGGGCTGGCAGCTCCTTGACAAAAACCGAGGGAGCAGAACTTCTGCCTGGACCAGGTGCAGTATCTCTGCCCCAAGTGTGCCCAAGGATGTGCAGCTAGGGACAGGGGGACAATTCAGGGCTGCTTTCAGGACCCCAACCTTGGAGCGAAGAGCCTGCGGCACCTGATGGGAAAGTCACAGTCAGGGGGACAGTTGTTAGAAAGGGGCTCTGGGCCCAGACCAGATTCAGTCCTGACTGCACCGCTTACCAACCGTGTCACCTGGGCCGGTCACTTTCTCCACTGCAGATATGAAGGGGGATGACAATATGGGTCTTCAGCTGAGTTCCTCCTAAAAGCAGCCCTGAAGCCCAAGACCTGGTGTCAGTCATTTGTCTGGAAGATGGCCCAGGGAAACACCATGAGGGGGGAGGCGGTGAGACAGGAAGAGGGGGAAACAGTACGAAACACATTGGTGAGGGGTGTTCCTGCAGTGGGCAACCCCAATGGGCTCTCCGAGAGAGTGTCTCACTGAGAAGCGTGACCCACTGAAGCAGAGGAAGTGGGTTACCTATTCCACCAACTACCCGTCGTTGCTAAAGGGTCACTGTTAATGCCCTGGCCCTTCAGACATGCCCCTCACAGAGAAAGAGAGAATGCCCTTGGGCAGGAGATGTGGGAACCCATGTGTGGAGAAGGTCCATCTTCCAGTCCACCTTGAAGAGACCGCTGGGATTGGCAATGGGGATATGGGTGGGGCCCTAGCAACACTGCTTCAGCACAGGTAAAGTGCTTGGTTGGAACAGTGCCTGGAAACTGGAAACAGCCCATCTGAAGTGCTACTTGCTGTCACAACAATGATGACAATGATCACTGTTACTACTACTGGCCTCAGGAGGGAGAGAGGGGAGGCTGGAACCATCCTAGGACAGTGAAGGCAATGCCCCTCCTCTCCCAGCAGCTCAGCCCCTGCCACCGTCTGCCATGAGTCCAAGGGTGTCCTGCTGAGGACAGACCTCCCTCCCCTGTGTCTGGTCAGTGATGGAATGACATGTAGTCAATGGGAAACCTAGGAGAACACAAGGATTTCTAGGCTGTTGGCCCCCTTACGTCCCCATGCAGGACCCAGAAGTCAGAGGTCCGCTCTGGAAGAGAACTGCATTAAGTCCAGCGATCCTGAGGAAAGAACATTCATTGGCTCGTTGAACAGTGTTTACACACCATCTGTCTCCCTGGTGCTGTGCTAGGCTCTGGGAGTGTGGAGGTAAGTCAGATGCTGCACAGAGCCAGGGAGAAAGTAAAACAAGAGGGCAGAGGAAGGAGGGGGGAGGACAGGAATAAATGGAGGGAACTACATGTCTCCTTGGGGAAGGGCACTAAGCGGGCTCCTGTCTGCCCTTGATCTTTTGGAGTAATTCAGGGCTCTCCTCTACATGGCCGACCACACCTTCCAATAAGGACCCTCCAATGCCCTCTTTGATTCATGTATCATGTACTGACACAACAGACTCGTGTGTAATGGTTAGGTGGCCCTGGTAATGCTCCAAGAGCTTCACGAAATATTAACTCACACCAGCCTTACGAGGTTTTACAGAGGAGGAAAAGGAGCACAGAGAGGTTGGAGAACTTGCCCACGGTCACAAAGCTGGAACGGAGTACAGCGGTCTGCAGTCACGGCCCATCCCCATTCACCCAGCATCCCCTCTGGAGCCTTCCCCAACCTCCCTGCCCTGCCAGAGCAGGAAGCCCAGTCTGAGCATTCCCTCACTCCAGGTCTGCCCGTGGGCCCCACACAGGCTGCCTCATTGTGTTTGATGTTCCACATGTGTGGTCTTGTCTCTCACTAGTTTTTAATCTCCCTGCGGAGTGAAACCATATTGTCAATTTCTATGGATTCCCAGAACATCATAAATACTTCAAAGTAATAACAACTCCCACCCGTGCACATGAATGCAAGTTCCAAGACAGCAGAGACCTGTGTCTGCCTGTCTGTTCTCTGCTACGTCCCAGGGTCTGGTGGAGAGCCTGGGACAAAACAGGCACTCGAAATACACTGCTGATGCCTGAATGAGCAAACGCCTTTCCCTGGCACTCACTGTGCCAGGCATCATACCACAGCTCTGTATGCACTACCCAATTTTATCATGGTGGATGCTAGAGGGAATGAATGTGGTCATAAATAAAGTCTCCCGTTCATTACCCACAATACCCACTCCCCACTCTTCACAGGTGCTCCCCTGCCTGCCATCCCCAACCACTTCCAGGTCCAGGGCTCAAATGCTTCCGGCCACCTGTCAGCACATCAGTAGAGCAGCTCTCTGGAGCCCAGGCAAGACCTTCGATGAAGTTGTGTATATCCCACTTCAAGAGCAGAGAGAGGCTTTGTCCCTTTCACAGGTTTAGAAGTCAAGGCTGGATGCGAACTGAGAAGAGCTACTTTTCTGAGCCAGGAGAGCTCTGGCCCACCCTGTGTCCTTCCCTGGCTACCAGTCCACAGCCCAAGGGAAAAAGGCAGAAGTTCAGTCACTTGTTTATTCATTCACCCACAGAGGTGCTTCCAGCAACCGAGCACCTGCTGTGTCTGCAGCAGTTCTGTGCTGTGCGGGGGGACATATGGATAAATAAGAAACAGTCCTTGACCTTGAGGAACTTGTGACCCAGGGTACAAAATAACAGGTATCACCCTGGGCAGGTGGCTCAGTTGATGGAAACATCGTCCTGTATACCAGAAGGCTGCAGGTCCAATTCCTGGGCAGGGCAGATGCCTAGGTTGCAGGTTCAATTCCTAGTCAGGGCACGTACAGACATATAGGAGACAACCAATCACAGTTTCTCTCTCATATCTCTTTCACCTCTTCCTCTCTCTAAATCAGTAAAAATATCCTCCGATCAGGACTAAAACAAAATTGTTATAAATAAATACATAACAGGCACATTAATTCTGATGTCAACTGTCTCTGGCTTATCCGCTGCCTGCGCCCATGTGTACCGCCTCTGGTTTCGCCCTGAATCTCTTCCAGCCTGAGGGTGGCACTTGTTTGAGACCCTCCCTCCTCCCTCCCACCTCCACCTTATGCTCCCAGACAGGCCATCAGGAACAACACCTAAAGCTGAGAATTTCACAAATAAGGTGGAGAGGGATTTAAAAACCACACCTCATGGCAAGCGAGTCTAACAGGAAGATTATGTGTCACTCCTGTTCCTTCTAGGTCATGGCAAAACCAAGGGTGCCTTCCCTGCCCTTCCCCACACCGGTGGACACCCACCCTTCCAAACAGGAACATGGCCCTGAGAAACCTAAGCCTCTTACGCCCCCTCCGAAGCCCCTTGACCCTCACCCTCCCACTGGAGCAGGCTTCACTCCTGTGGATGTCATTAGGGATATTCCAAGTATTCCAATTCTTTCCTCTTTCTGAGCAACTGGTAAGGTACTTTCCAGTCTCCTCCGAAGTTAAGTATGGCCATGTTGTTTGCTCTGACCAGTGAATCCTGAACAAATTGACCTGTGCCATTTCTGGATGGAAACTTTCAGCCAAGTGGTACACCACCGTCTCAGGCCAGGATGATGTTGGAAGCAAATGTTAAAACAGAGCTTCCATCATTTTGGTTCACTGGGTGACTTTACTGAAGAGCCTCCCCCTTCCATCCCCCTGCCTTCTATGGCTGATATTATACTTGTATGGAGTATAAAATGAACCTTTCTTATGTTATACCGCTGTTGGGGTTGTTTGTTACTACAGCAGAGCATGGCCTACCCTGACGGATATAGCCTCTCTGATGCAGAACAATTCAGCTCTGCCCTGATTCACAGGCAAACTGCCATACTCAACTAATGCTGGCACTCACCAAACAAACAAAAATCCTCTAGGTAACAGAATCCACATTCTGCCAAAGCCAGTTTATGGCATATTTTGATAGTTGAACATTCTCCTTCAAGTCTCACCTCATGCCCTCCAGAAACTCATTAACATGTTTTTTTCTAAAAAGCATTTTAGAGACCTTAAGAGAAATTGTGGAGAAGAAGCTTCTAACTGGCGTAAAAGAAATATGCTCTGGTAAGTGCCATGAGAAAGGTGACTGTCGACACAATGCAGACACAAGAAATAGCGGAATTAATTTGGACATGAGATGCCTTCCAGAGGGAGGTGATATCCCCCAAACCCTCATGAAGGCGTTTCTGCGAGAAAGGAAGGGAACCATTCCCTAAGAATAAAATTTGACTGTGGCTCTGAATTCTAAAGCTGAGGTTGGGACCCCAAGGCAAACATGAAGAAGGACGAAGTGGCTCCAGTGGCTCTCAGCACTCTGCATCACTGGGCCAAACCCCTCTGGCCATATGAGTGTCACAGCCCTGCCAGACCCACTCACACTGGCCCACCTCCCGGCCCACTACCCGGGCCGGGCCGCACAAAGATAGGCTCTTCCTGACTTGGACCCTGCCTCACTCAACCCCACCACATCTGAGAACAGCGGACAGATGACTTGATCTACACATGATATGACATGACCCCCACCCAAGAGTTACAGGAAAAACCTGAACAGACTTCTGAAATGTTCAGGAAGTCTGTGTTGAATGTGAAATAAGCCAATCCCACCGGACCTTTATGACATACCAAGGCAGGCTTCTCACAGCCTACCCTGAACAAATCTGGACCTTTCAGCGCCCCAACCCACTCGGTTGTCCTCGGTTGCCGGCACTCTTGGGCTGCCCAGGTCCACTGCTACAGCATCCTGCTCATACTCACCCTGCTACACTCTGTCTTGAGAGGCCCATCTCCTCATTTCACATCTGACTTATGCCCCATTCCTTCAGGGATTTCCTGAGGAAATTTCAAATTTATGCTGTTAATGACTTACTATTTTGCCCTCCCCAAGAAGGTATTTATATTTCATCAAACCACTTCTGGGAGCACAAAGACATGCGTTACTCACAGAGGGATTTTTCAGTATGCAATGGGTCACGATGGACACGATGGACAGAAGACCCTTTAATGTCATGAAGGACAAAAGACCTTTCCTGAGAACCTCATCTTATATATCACTCTGTATGTCACATATGCCAAGCAAGCCTCTTATACAACCCCAAAACACACAACCCCAAAAAACACCACATTAACAACCATTCTCAAATGTATGACTTTGCCATTGCCAGAGGAGAAAGGATCAAATTTAGTTAATTCTTCTGAGTGGTAAAACTCCCCTAAAGACAAAACTACTCCCACAGACAGAAAAGCAGCTCTAAGAAGCCCGAGTCTTGAGGACAGTGTCAGTGAGAACACACAGGCCATAGCTTGTTATTAATCAATTAATTCTCAGCTAGCTTTATCCTAAGTCATCCAGCAGAAGGAATAAAAAGAGATTTATAAGCTACATGCATTTAAATTAATATTTTAAATGGCATGAGTGTGTAGTTAATACTCAAGAACACGTCCGCACCAGATTGGGCAGTTGTTATTTTAGTCCCTATCCATAGGCCGCTATTTTTCAATTCCCCCCTGGGAGGAAGACGACAGTCCTAAGTTTGTTTTGTTTTGTTTTTTATTTCTGTGGCTCAGTATAACCATGTGCTTTCTGCTTCAGTAAATCATTACTTAAGCTTGAAAGAACTCCTAGAAAGTTCTAGTTACATTCAGTCTTTAGGAGGAGAAGCAACCTATAAATGCCAAGAACTATAACAGAAGCTGCATGCACAGGGAAGACTGCCTCAGGACAACAGCAACCACGTGGATCAGGACAGGCAAGGTCACATTGCGATAACAAAGGACCCCTAGAACTTCAAAGAATTAACATTTCATCATTTATTTCCCTCTCGTGCAAAGTCACTTTGGGTCTGGTAGATCTCCAAGGTAACTTCTTTTAAAGAGATGACCCAGAGATCCAGGCTGGTTTTATCTCATAGTTCTACCATCACCAACACACGACCTCTGTGATCACTCTAGCAGGGCAAGGAGAAGCATGGGGAAGCATGCAGGGGCTTTTCACTGACTCAGGCTACAAGAGACACATGTCATTTATCTTCATAGTGCACCCAACTGCAAGGGGCCTTAGAAGAGTGGAGAGCCCATGGTTATTTGGTCATGATTAAATGTCTGTCCACACTGGTCCCCATTTAGCAGTGTGGGGACATTTTATGATGTTGTTATCTACTTAGCAACTCTTGAATTCCAGCCCTTGAAGTTTATGCTCCAAGTTCATCATAAATCATCACAAGGTAACAAGCGAATCCAGAACACTGCACATAGCTCACCAGCCACGTGGCACAGGTGTGTTTATTAGAACCCTAAGGTTTCTCTCTTTGTCCTCCGAATATCCCAAGAGTGCCAGATGGAACTACTACTTCCTGTACTTTGAGAAGAGAAGAATGGACCCAAGGAGGGACACCTTGAGCTTTTGACGAGAGCCCTGCTCCTCAAAAGCAGAACAGAAGTTGTTAGGGGAGGGGAGGGAGTAAGGATTGGCCAAGATCACCCACAAATTTTCCTCTGCCTGGGAGCTGGAAGATAAATAAGATCAGTGTCCCCAAACATTGGAAGGAGGACTGGTTGTTAAAAACATACACAGACTCTAGGGATTCTAATTCAGTCTATCTGGTATGATGCCCAGAAATGTGCATGTTAGTAAACAACCCAGGTAACCCTGATAGACAAATATATTTGGCAGCCATTGCACTGGAGGAAAGTACAAGGTCCCCACTAGTTCTAGGATTGACTCAGTCTTAAAATGCGAGTTAAGACCAAGGAATTAATGTGGACCAAACCAAAAGCAGCAGATTACCAGGATCCCACCAATATATGATGAAGGTCAAAGGGGCTCAGGCAGGTCTTCATATTGAGAACAGACTGGCACATCAAAGAAATTACTGGCCCCCACACTTGGAAACCACCCTCCCAGAGTTGGGTTTTTCTTTTTAGTGACAAGTGGAACTCTCTAGATAGATGTCTTTAGACTTGCGAGAGTGAGTTTAAAGTAGGGATGAATTCTAATAAACAAAGCCACCGTCAATGGTAAACACTGGCCTTTGCATCTCAGGCCAGTTTGGGAACGAACCGGGACATAGGCACAAGGATGGGTCTAGAAAAGTAAGATTTCCATCTGAATCTGTAGGTTTGCCCTCTCCAATTGCGATCAGGCCTATCATTTTGCATGAGCATAATTTTGCGGCAAGAGATTTACCATGCCTACTGAGCTGTGAGAGAGAGAACATGAATATGTAGATAGCTTGGGAGAGCTGAGAGTACTATTTAGTGATTGAAGAAAAGTTACATAATATATAGTAGATATATTTATATGTTTTCCACTTCTCTCTCCCGCCTCATATATCGCTGTTAAACTTTAGAGGTCAAGTATCACGTCAGGCCTGTAGGGCTCCCTCTTGCTGTAGATCAAGAGGCCTGTGGCAGGGGGATTCAAGGTAGGTGTTTTTCAGAGGTGAGACTGGGCTCAAAGTTATAGATTCATCCGCTGGCCTAGGACTGTCATGGGTGAGGCCTGGAACCATTTTCTGGGGAGAAAACTCTAGGAGCTTTGGAGCTGTACTGAGGTTGACATTCAGATGTTGAGTTACCAGATCCAGTCTTGGCAAGGCAACAAGGTAAGAAGCAATATTTTTTCTGAGGATTCTGAAGACAGACGAGGCACTGAAGCAAAATAAACATTCCCTCCTTCTCCAGAACAGCCACAGCTCCACCATGGGCCACTGTAGACTACTGGAGTGGATGAAGACAGTATTGCACCCAGTGGACACTGCCCCCTGTCCAGCACTGCAGCGGCTTCAGGGTCAGCTAGGTATGGCATCTTTCCTGTCTCTGCCACTTCTCAGCTGAGAAAATTGTCAAACTCTTCTAGTTTCTTCATGTATAAAATGGGACAACTAGACCAACCTCACCAGGTCCAGATGAGAACTAAATGATACCAGGTAATGTGATGAATGAACCCAATACCCAGTACCAAGTATGAGACATCATAAGAATCCAAGAGCCCTGGGTCTTAGCTTCCTCACCTAGAACAGCTCCTGTCCTGCTCATCTCACTGAGCCACTGATGTATGACAAAAGGCAAAAGCCCTGAGACTATAAAAGTCCTTGTGTGGCAATGTTAGTGATGTCTGTCATGTCTTCAGTAGTCCTGACGTATATAGCAGATCCAATCCATGTTCCATCCTGCCTGGAAAGGGTGTTTGTTAGTAGCTGGAAAGCTAGGCCAAGATGGAAGCATGTCAGAGCACCCAGGTTGCCTAGGCTGAAGCTGCAACTACAGGGGTATCAAGGAAGGAACCAGGGAGAAGCAGGCTTCTGACAGTCAGTACAGCTCAGGGAACTCGGTGCATGTGTATGCGTAAGAGAAGGAAACAGAGAGAGAGGGTTGAGAGAGAAAGACAGAGAGATTGACTGTGAACTGAATCGGAGCCTTCCCTTCATTACCATGCTGATTGAAACTGCCAAGACTGCAGCCTGGCAAGACCACTGGTGAGGAAAGACAATAGAAAAACAGAAGGGAACTCAGGATGCAAACACCTCATTTTTGCAGTGCAATAAATGAATTCACCCTTTTGCTAAATGTCAAGTTAATATTTCTCTTGGCACCAGCTGTGTCCCTCCCCTCCCTCCTCTATGGTGAGCCTGGCCTCCCGGAAGTCTGCCCTTGGGCAGCTGCCCAGTCTGAGCCCTGGGAATTGAGGAGAGGAGGAGTGGCTGGCACAAGAAGCACAAACACACCCAGTCCAGCCTCGGAGGGAACAGCCTTTGTGCAGGGTGATGTCCCTTGACAGCCCCAAGCTCAGGCAGCTGACTGAGCTCGAGCAGTACTAACAGAAGTGCTCCCGGGCTGCTCACAGGCACTGGGTAGGCAAGCAAGGAGAGAGGACTACCAACCTTCAACGCCAGTTACCAACTGGGACCTTGTGCTCACCTGCACTGCACTGACAGGTCTCCCTGTCTGCAGGTCCTCCTGGCCACCATATCAGCACTGTCTCCCAAAATGCATGACCTGCCCAGGTCACTCCTGCTGGCTTTCAATATAAAGTGCAACTCTTAGCCAGCTATTGAGAAATGAGGTTGAATCCTATTGCTCTGAACTCACGTGGTCCCTTGAGTTTGACCATTGCTCAGCCCTTATCACCCAGGATGCTTGTTCTCCATTTTGAAGTCTTTTCACTCATTCCTTAGTGCAGGGTCTGTATCTCTGACCTCTGCATGCCCTGTGCCACCTTGCACAGGGCCTGGAACAGGGAATGTACTCAGGAGCAGTTGGCAGGTAATTCATTCATATCTCAGACCACAGTCCACATTGTTCCCTGGTCTAACCTTCTGTCCTCTTCATTCCAAAAACCATTCAGCTACTCCCTCCTCTCTAGAGTGTCCTCCCCATCCTGTTTGTTTTCATTGTCACAGTTTAGCTCAAGGTCCCCTGCATGTCTCACCTTTTCCACGAAGCCTCTACACTGTTCTGCTTTTTTCTAGGCTGCTGTTGCACCTGATTGACTTGCATCCCCCATGTGGAGTTTCACCATGGTAGGCTTTGTAGCAGTTACTTAATGCCTCTGAACCTAATCTGTGAGCATGGTTAATAACAGGTTTGCCATAAGTTTTAAATAAAAGACACAATAAAATAAAGTACACAGCACAGTATGTTTGCCATAAGTTCTAAATTAAGACACAATATAAATGAAGTACATAGCACAGTGCCTGGCACACAGTTAAGTGCTCAATATAGTGATCTTTGATAATGATGATAAAGATGGTGATGATGTGATGGCAGTGATATACCTTTATTTTATATTTCAAACCCCAAATTACCAATTCCCTTTTTAAGGGAAAGAACCACTGCTTACTTTGTGTTGGCAAGCTTCAAAGCATATAGACATATTGATAACATTTCATGTTATTGGTATTAATGATGCTTGCAGGTTTGACAGCTTAGAGTCATGAAGAGAATCAGGGTGGGGGTCAAATATTGACTTTCCCACTGTGGGCCTTAGATTCCTGTGCTGCAAATAAATGAGTTTTCTAGAAGGATCTGAGGTTCCATCTAGTGATGACATTGCAGTTCTGTGGTTATTAATGAGACTAGCTGACACCAAAGTACACCTACCCTCCATCCACATGGGCCACCCTTACTCAATAAGTCTGGGTACACAAGTGCAAGCATGCCAATGGAGAAGTGGCAGAAACTGAGATTTATGTCAGCCCAGGACATCAGTTCTCACTGCAAGTGTTTCCTGTTTTCAGCATCATGTTTGACATTATCTCTTGCAACAGTGGGTACAAAGCAAATGTTGAGAAAAATGATCCACACTGGAGGTGCTATTCACCCTTCTGCCTAGCGCACCCATTTCTGCTTCTGGACCCATTTATATGATTCTTGAGGCCACTGCACCTGCCATCCTTGGATTCTAGAGTATCACTATCCTCTTGTCTGGACAAGACTAGATCACAAACAGAACATGGTACTGAATATAAAATCTTGTCAAACAGCAACCACATCCCCGACATCTCTGGTTAAAAAAGATTATCCCCCCCCCGTTTCCACCCTGAGGAACCCGTGAGAGTAAACACAGCATGACCTTGAGGTTCAGAGCGTGAGCTCTCTTCTACTACTTTGACCTAACTGGGTTACTTTGCACAATTTACTTTATCTCTCTCTGTTTCATTTTCTGCATCTAAAAAACTGCAATAATTATCCACACCCCCTAGTACTGTTGTGGTTGCAGTGATTAAATAAAATAATACATGCAAAGCAGTCAGAGCAGTGCCTGGCTCACATACACCCTCAATATATATTGTCATCAACATCATTTAATGATACTGAAAAAAAGATAAATGCTTATTCCTTTTTTTTATTTTGACAACAACCACATTGAGGGACAAAAATCTCAGGGAAGCAAGTTATATTGTGAGGCAAAGGGTCAAGCCTGTCAAATCCCAGTAAGTCCAGAGAAGGTAGAAAAGGGTCATTTGCCAACTCTGCAGCTTATTCTTGGAAAATGTTTAAAGCATTTTTCACTTTGCTATCACCATGTGTGCGCTCAGACAACGCTAGTGTGGCTGTCTGCAAGGCTTAGGAAAAAAAATCTTACGGAAGATAAACTGAGGCAAGAACTCAGGCATAGCCTAAATAAAATGTTCAACCACTCTAGCACCCAGGCTCCTGTCCATGGTCCTGAAAAAAGAGACGTGGACAAAGGCTGATGGGACGTCACAATGCCTGAGAGACTGCCAAATACAAAAGAGAGAGACTCTTTAAAATCATGTTCAAATAAACACAATTATTGATAATAAATGTGTTTGGCTTAGTAAATGGGCATCCCCTCCTATTGTGCTCCTGATTCTAAACTAGTCACCAAAAATAAAACCTCATAATGCACACCAGAGCTAACATAATTTACTTCGAGAATCACTGGCTCCCCTCTGTTGGCCTGGATAATAAGAAATTGAAAAACATGAATCTCCTATCCTGAAATAAGTTAATTCTTCTATTCTCTAATTGACCTACTGCAAAGCAGTGGCAGAGAATATTTATTAAGAGTGAGGCAAACAGCCTGGATTCAATCCTAACTCCTCACTTATCAGGAACTTTGGTCAAGTTCCTAAAGGTCTCGGTTCCTTCATGTCTCAGTTCATTCGTCTACAAAAAAGGATCACAAAAACAGTACTCAGCTCATGTTATTTTAAAAATTAAGTAAGATAATGAGCCTATATCACTTACAAAGTACATGCCTCATAGGAAGAACACGGTAAGTATAAATATATTCTTATTAATATTATAATTGTCTTTGCTGCTATTATTATTCCAAATCAGACTTAACACAGAAAACTTCTTTTTTCCCCCTACATCTTGGTTTGCAGATGCCTTCCTTCTCTCTGCTTTTATTGTACTCTCCCTTCTCTCCCCATCCTGAGCATAATGTGGATACAGGTCTAGTAAGAAATGAGAAAAGTTTATTTACTCATCCACCCACTGAACTGAACAAAAAATAAATTCAGAAATTTCTTCACATGGGAGAGAGTAAAAACTCAAAGGCCACAATTCCCCCAGAAGTGGTGAAGAACCTAAGTGCCCTCAGGCCACATCACAACAGAGCCATTCTTAACTCTGCTCAGCCATGCTTGAAGCCACCCCCACTTGCTTCCCCATCACTCTGTCAAGCCTCCAGCAGAGCCCAGCAGGCTCACAAGGCCCACGCAGGCCACGCAGGTCACCAAAGCCAAGGCTCCAAGTGATTGGCTCCTTTGAAGAATGCTCTGTGTTAGCTCAATGTTTCCGGCCCATGACCCAGAAACTCCAGCAGTCAGGATGGAAAACAAGCAATGATAATGACCCCATCTGATCTGGATCTCACAGCACTTTCCTAAACACTGCCATGCATCATAGTCCCTCAATTTTCTTAGCATCCCTCCAACGCAGGCAGTTAGTGCCACTTCCATCATACAGAAAAGGTATCTGAGGCCCAGAGATGGATGTGACTTGCTAAAGTCACAAAGCTGCCAGTGAATGCCAAATTCAGGAAAGCCCAGGCTGGCTCATTAGGCAGCAAGATTTAGTGAAAAAAAGCATGGGATAGCAGCCAGGGAGAACTCTGTCTGAATCCCAGTTCTGACACTGGCTGCATGACTTTGGGAAAGTGACTTAACCTACGAGGACTCAGTTCCTCATTTATAACGTGGAAACAGCATCTTCCATTTAAGATGTTGGAGAGTGAACAATAATGTGGGCAGAGAACTGAGCCTATCATCTGGCACAGAGGTGGGATTACATAAGAAGACACTGTTGTCATCATTGTCACTGTCACTACAGCCCAGCCCCCTTCCCAATGTGTAAAGCCACATGGAATCTATACTAAAGGAGGCAATAGCATACATACACCATCTTGGAACAAATACCATTGTCCTACTCTCTCCTTCCCCTCCACCCACTCTGATGTACCTGTCAGTCATACGCTGGATCTACAGAGAGCTGAGTTATCACACGTGGCTTATCTGGGAAACTTTTAAATCCCATACTGGCTTGGCTCAACCCAGCTGGCATACTCCCACGCTCCTGACTCTGACTGGCAGCAGGTCTGAGCATGAGGAATGTAATAGCTAATATCCTAGAAAACCCTGTTCATCCTTATGTTCAATTTATACAATAGAGCTTTTTAATACATGTCAGTGTGGTAACAATGGATCAATGAAGTAATCCATTTCCATAAACATTCCTTCCTGTTTTGACTAGGAAAAAACAGTAAGGATGAAACAATGCGGAAGAGGTAGGCAGTGAAAGGCATTTTATAGTTATCGATATTCAAACACCACCAAAATCCTCATTTTTGTTTAATAAATATGACAATGATCAAGAAGATAATTTGCCCCCTCCCACAAAACTACCCTCTGGAGCACTGCAGAGCCTTAGAGAATGAAATTTTGGATTATCTGTTCTTCTGGGTTTTCCAGGTTGCTGCTTCCTTTCATTTAGTGGATAATCAGGAGATACCTCTAATTAATCAAATGACACCAGGTACACAGATGGGAACCACTACAGGCTACAGATATTAACAGCAACAGGTATACTTTTCAGGGCCCTGAAAATACAATGAGACATGACATAGCCCCAGCCACCAAGGAAGTCACCACCCAGTGTGGGAGACAGGTTAGAAAGGCAATTACAAAGCAGTGTGGTGGTCCAAGTGCTTGGGGCTGGGGAGCACAGAGGAGGAGTACTCTCCCTGAACTCTGGACATTTAGTTCAAAGCTGAGACCTAAAAGTTACAGAGGAGTTGGCCAGGGGAGAAGAGGGGAGAAATGAGAGGAAGTTGCCCTGAGTCAAGGAAATACTTAGGCAAAAACCATTTTGTCACAGAATTTGGGGACCTCAGGGCAGCCACTGCAAAGATGTGAGGTGATGAGCAGCAAGTGGTAACCCACAAAGGTGGCAACTCCCAGTCACCCACCCAACATTTGCTTGCTCAAGACCTGAAACAGTCCCCAGCTGCTGCCACTTTCTGCCCGAAGTGTGGGTTCCAGGTGAGCTGTTCTGCCCAGGGGTTGTAGGTGACTGGGTGTCTCCTTCAGGCTCAGCCTTGAACTCCACCTCCTCACCTGCTACCGTAACCCTAACTTCCCCTCTACCTGCCTCCGTGGGTGGCAGAATCACCCGCCCTACCATCTGCTTGCCTCTTCAGAGCACCAGATATGGGATACTGGGGATTTGTGGGGTCACCAGGCAGAGCCAGGAGAGTTTTTGAATAGCAAACTGTGAACACATCTGAGGGATAGCAGCAAGGAAGATGGGAAAAGATAGGTTAGGGATTGGAAGGAAAACGGAAACCACAGAAGCATAAGGCTCTCAGAAGAAAGTTATTTAACCAGCCCCATCCCCACTTC
This sequence comes from Macrotus californicus, assembly GCA_007922815.1. Lineage (NCBI taxonomy): Eukaryota > Metazoa > Chordata > Mammalia > Chiroptera > Phyllostomidae > Macrotus > Macrotus californicus. The sequence goes on along the minus strand of VMDR010001452.1, from coordinate 62,899 downwards.
CGAATTTCAGACAAACTCAGAGAGACGCTACACTCACTTAGCGATAAGTCTGTGTGTTAACCTAGTTAAAGGCAACTTTCCTAGTTTCAAAATTGAAATTAACAAAAAAAGAGATTCTTCCCTCTTTAGCCAACTGGGTCCTTACACAGAGAACGCAGACTCATTAGCTGTGAGTAGAAACACACATTCTCATTCAGCTTCCTGCCTGGGAGCTAGCTCCAGGACGGCTTCAGATGTTCAAGGTGGATCTTGATTCTGCCAGCCAGTTCCAGAAGATAAAGCTGCAATGGCATACACAGTATAAAACAGGATATGAGTCTAGACTGCCCTGGACAGAAGGCCTGTTGGCTCCTGTCTTAATGGACTAAATGAGTGAGACAGAGCTTGCATCAAGAATGGCCTGGAAAATAACTCACAGTCCTGTCAAACCACATCACTATAAATCAGTCCCAGGCTTATAATTTAAGATAATGTTTGTGCCTAAATTCAAACTACCACACTGATACGAAAATGCAGCATTTTTAGCCCTCAACTCATTTTGGGCTCAAAACCGTAACAAGAGTCTCATGGCATTTGCTTGCAGGACCCAAGCTCCTTGAGAGGTCTCCCTCCAGGCAACCACTCCAGTACATCTTGCATTGGAGGATATTTCCAATGAGATGCACTTGTGTTCCCGGAGAATAAGTGACTCTGCAGCTGCTGAAGTGTTGCCTAATTGAGGGTCTACTTTATAGAGGACGTGAGTGTGCTGTATAATTGGTGCATTTTTCATGCTTCTGAGACTAAGCTGTGAGCTCCTTGGGAGGTAGAGCCCAATTCCTCATCTCAACACTGCCGGAGACACATAAAAGGATTTCAAGACGCGTGTGTGTTGAAGAAATAAATGAATGAAAGAAACATAATAGTAGGTGAGTTCCAGAAACAATAAGATCAAGTGAGCCCCAAGAGACTGGCTCATCTGCAGATATGTGGTCAGTTGTTGTTTACTCAAGGCCCTTAGCCACATGTCACTCCCTGACCCCACCACGCCCCTTTTCCTTTCCCTTGTTTTCTTTTTCTCAGATTGCTTATTTACCATCTGACCTGTAAACATTTTACTTGAAAATGTGCTTATTTCCACTCACTGCATAAGATTCAAATTATAGGGATATTTAGCTCTTTCACTGCTGTAACCCCATCACCTAGTACTGGCCCTTAGTTAAAGTTCACTAAACATTTTAGGAGAGTCTTAATCATAAGACTTTTTAAAAAATGCTGTGTCTCTAAATACAAGTGACTGAAGATATTTCTGTACCAAGGATGTTTACAGTATAAATTCCTCAAGCAGTTAAGATGTATTGGAGGACTCTTATTCTAAGATTGTTACCATTTCATCTCCCATGGTTTTTCAAAAATCTTTGCAATTTGTCTCCAATACACCATTGGAGCTTCATTACATCTTCATCATTTTCTTCATCGCCACCAGCAACAACAATTACAGAAAACATTTACCACTGCCTGTGCCATACAATGAGTTTTGATGACAGGTGTTTGGGGGACAAAAAAATGAATAGGATGCTGAGGTGCCTGTCTTCAAACTGCCTGTTTTTGATGGAAGTATTAAGATATACTTACATAAGACACATAGACTGAGTGTCCAATGCAAAGTTAAATCAGTGCTAACAGAAATATAATAATGCAAGTGACATAGGTAGTTGAGATATTTCTCCTGGACACAGTACAAAGTAAAAAGAAACAGGTGAAATTAATTTTACTAATATTTCACACAACCTAATATATCCAAAATATTACCATTTCAACATGTACACATTTTTCAAAATTTGCCAATGAAATATTTTACTTCATTTTTTATACCTACTCTTTGCCTATGTACATGACACAGCACATCTCAATTCAGAGTAGCCACATTTCAAGTATCTAATAACCATCTGTGGCTAGTGGCCACCACACTGGACAGACAGCTCACGGTCAGACCAAAGGGTTTTCAGGGTGTAGAAGAGAGGAATATGTTGGTGGGCAGGGGAGTCTGGAAAAGGCCCCATGACAGTCACTACTCCTCTGTCCTTTCCTCCTCCTCTTTCCTTCCCTCCCTTCCCCCTCTGCCTACCCCTCAGAAGCAAGGGTGATGATCGCAGAGAAGCAAAGATATCCCAAGAAGAAAACCAGGGGGTGCCTCTTCTCCCTGTCTGAGACCTCCTGCTCCGCCAGTCTTCTCCTCGTTCCTTTCTAAGGCGCAGTCAGATGAGGTAAAAATCCCATTCCAATGCTAATGAGAGATCTGGGTCCTTGCCCAGAGCACTAAAATTAGACTCCTCTGATCTCAAAAGAAAAGTATATTCAGGCCTTAGGCAACACTAGAGACTGAGAGGTGTTCTCAACCCTTGCTCGCATCAGACTTACCTGGAAAGAGTTTGTAAAGGAAAGATGCCACTAGCAAACACCCCCCGATTCTGATTTCATTGGGCTGGAATAAAGCCTGGGGAAAAGCCTGGATTCTGGCACCTTTTAAAGGCGCCCAGGTGATGCTAATGCGTGTCTCCAGCTCAGGACGGCTGGGCTGGGATGTGGGAGCTGCCAGGTGGAGGAGGGGAAAGATCGGCCTGTCGGCTACAAATGCCATTATCCACAGTGCCAAGCAATGCACTGTATGCACATTTTTTTTCACTATAACCCCCGTGAGACGGCTGTCACCAATCCCATTTTACAGGTGATAAAACTGAGGCTCTTGAGATGAAGTGACTTTTTCAGCGTCACACACTTAGCAACTGGCAAAGAGAAATTCAAACCAGGTCTGACTCCAAAACCCATACTCCTTCCTCCTTATCAGCCCTTGTCCCTCCTCATTATCCACCCTGCCCCGGGACTTGCCCACCCTAATCTTGGTTCAAGGTGAGAAACTGTGATGGGAATGAGACAAAGGTGATAACCAGGCAGGTAGGGGCTCAGGGGAGAGTTGGGAAAGAAAAATAATAGCAGATGCATCAGGAAGGGAGAGGCTTCATAAAGGACCAGCATTTGCTGGGAGACTTTTGAAAGCACTGAAGAGAATAAGCATTGGAATAGCACATGGGGAAAGGTACTAATATCGATCACAAAGCTTTTTGGGGAGTGACGAGAATGAGGTGGTGATGAGAAAAGATGCCCCTGAAAAAATAACCACTATCTACTTCCACAGGGAAGCCTGTCCTCCCTCATCAATGGATAGACTGGAAAGAAGGCCAAAAAATAGGAGAAAACAAATAAAAGGAATGTAAACAAAGATATACTCTCTTTCTTAGAGCTGTTACCCTATAAAACCACCAAGTAGTAAAAAATTAACTCAGTACTTAAAGGGGGGGGCAGAAAGTATGACAGAGAGAGAGGGAAAGTGAGAGACAGAGACAGAAAGGATCTGGTGATAATGGAAAAGAAATCAGTCTTGCCTGACAGTATTTAAATTGAATGTCTGTGAGCACGGTTCATAATTTTCAGTGAAAGTAGAAGCTATTAAAAAGTCAATGCACAAGATTAAAATTTAGAATGCTATTTTAATAATACTGAATTCTACTCAATTTCAAATGGCTGTCATTTTTAAGCTCCACCAATTTGAGAACATTTGATTGATGGCATTGGGAGCTGAGTGATGGGAAGCCTGAAATTGGCAGGCCCAGCTCAGCCAACACAGCCAGAGAGGAGAGGAACTCATCCTCAAGGCACAAGCTGACTGGGCTAATGAGCCGCCTCCGAGACTGTTTACCCATCATCTGTCAAATGGGACTAGCACTGTCCTACCAAAAGGATTAGGTAGAATAAGGGCATGAAAGAACCACTGTCAAAAGCAAAGTACTATGAGGACCAAGAATGCTTTGTGTGGGACCTGTGCTAGGTCACTGGTTCAGAGGTCATCTCCTTCTGGAAGTTTCCTCCACCACACTTCCTATTTCTAACTTAGTCCATTAATAAGCCATTGAACTAGTCAGTGCTAGGACAGAGGCGTGCCCAGGGGGCTACAGCAGTCCGAGGCAAGTCACCTGTCACCTTCAGTAGACCTACCACACTGAGAGACTGGAATTTTATCCTGTGGGCCAGCACTGTGCCTGACATACAGTGTATGAGTCCTCAAGTATCTGTAAGTCTCTCACTCAACAAACTCCTTGCCCTTAGGAGTTCTGACTTCAGTTGGAGCAACAAATACATATTTACCAAACAGCATAATGTGAGTACTAATGAAGAGATAATCAGAGCGCTACACAGAGAGAACAGAGGGAAAAAATAAACTCATCTACTTGACCTTGAAAATCAATTTAATATCTTCATACTTCATTACTATCATTGTGATCATCTTTAGTGCTGTTCACAAATCTCTCCTGCTCTTCACATCTGGGGCACATGGCAGAATGACATTTCCCTGCTCCCTTTGAAGTTAGGCTAAGCCCTGTAACCTACAGTGGCCAATGAAATGTCCACAGAGGTGGCACGGGCCACATCCCGGAAGAACCTTTAGGAGCTGGGCACAATTTCCTCGTGTTCTCTGCCTCCACTATAGTGACAGTGGGAGGTTCTGGAGGGAAACAGAGGCTCCACAGCCTGGGCTCCAGTATAACACACGCAAAGCATGAAGCATGAGAGGGAAACACCCTTTGTCACACTGCCCTACTGAGACCTGGGGGTACTTTGTTCCTGAAGCTTATCCTCACTGATACAGTCAAGGCCATAAGAGCTCTGGAAAAGGGCCTGAAAGGGGTGGGTGGATGAGCTGGTATGGTCTTTGGAGTGAAAAGGAAATGAGACTCTAGTCTCTCTTTGGTCACACACTCAGCTCCTTTCTTTCAGAAATTTCCTGCACCAAGACATTCTGAAAAGACCACTCGATTTCCAAAAGCCCCTGAGCTAAGAACCCCAGATTTCTGCCTTCTATGCCTCCATCTCCTGCCCTGCCCCTGGAGAATATGCTCCTGTGCCTAATGGCCTTTGTGCTAAGTATTGGGGCTGGATCCCTGGCTCAATACCGTCCTGACCAGAGCCCGTAAGAGAAGAGAATCTCCCTGTGGCTTCTTCTCATTTCCTGGATGGCTCCCCCTTAGTCTCCCTCAGCTCCCCACAGCTTCGGTCAGGGTCTCACACAGACTCTCAGCCTCCTAAGCTCCCGCTGTCCTCACTGACGGATATGCTGCCCTCTCATTTCTGGGGCTTCAAAGCCTGTTCCTGCCCACTCCTCCGGAAAGTGCCACCACGGACTCCAGTCCTTTCTGTTCTCCTCACCCCACCAGCTCCAAACCCATTTGACAGCGCTATGTACCTATACCCTGCCATAGGAATAGTGTTACCTTATCCACCCAGGGAAGTTTGGTCTCTTCAAAGGAGGAGGGAACTTCTGAACCTTGATGCCTTCGTTTGTGAAATGGGGTCACAGGTCTGACCACCCATTGGGTGAGACGATGGATCTAAAGCACCTGTCTTGGGGCCTAGCGTGTGAGACTCCCGCCAGCTCCCATTCACTATAAGAAGGTCTGAGCTTAGAGGGTGGGGCCAGCCCTTCCTCTCCCCAGGGAAGCCTGAATTTGCCCCCAGAGACAGGTCTAATGCATGTATTCTCAATGGGGGCTGCATCTCCTCCAAGGGGGCAAAAATTAGTATTTGGGGGGGTGCAAGAAATCTTACTCCTTTTATGTCTAAGCAAGCACAAGTATACATACAGCACCTAAACAGATAACACAGTATATCCACGATATTAAATTTTGATTGGGGGGGAGGGATAATTAAGGGGAAAAAGGGTTTACAGGGCTCCATAAACAGGCAGTAAGAAATCAGCTGAGAAACACTGGTCCGATGTGACTGCCTGTCAGGAAACAGGCAGCCTCTCTGGTGCCCGTCTTTGCTGAGCCTCTTACCACCCGTCTCCTACATTTCCTCTCTCATATCTCTTCCAAATCAATAATGTGATATTTTTAAAAATTCTGTCAAATCCACATTCATTCCTCCTAAACCCCTTTCCTGGACTCTGCAACTTCACTGATCTAATCTGCTGCCTCTCCTGGGAGGCGAGCCGCGCAGCTGGCTGCAGAGAGAGCAGGCACTGGAGAGCTGAGAGACTCCAGTCTTGGTTTTCCAGACACGACAGACGTGATTGTGCCCACAGTCACCTCCAGCAGCAGCAAGGCAGGAAGGAGCTGAGCTGAGTGCCCAGCCCCCGCCCCATGCTCCCACCTTTCCCACCCACTCCCCATCCCCACCACCCAGCTCCACTCAGAATGGTGCAAGTCAAGGTTTGCCTGCAACTTCCATGGGCACTAAATGAGCCCTCCCCCATGGGGTGGGGGAGGGTTACTGGTGGGTTTGGGCTTCGGCTGGCTTGTTGGAACATAGCAGACACTGTCATTTGGCTTTCCCAAGGTGGATACCCAAACCTGTCTGTCTGAGAGGCTAGACAGCTAAATAATCACCTTCTCGCCTCTCTTGCAGCTACGGATGGCCATCTTAAATACTCTGCATGGGTGGAAGTCTGTCTCATAAAAAGTAGCTGGGAACAGCTTAACCTGATGTGCTCTTCCCCTTTTCTTCCTAGCGTAAAACACAAATTCTAAAGCGGCCCATTTGTCTTGCAACCTTGAGAGCAAAGCCAAAAGAATCTTAACATCCTAGAGAGGCTGACCTTGACATGACACAGCAGCTGCACCAGTACCAGCAGCTATCTATGTCTAGAATTCCTTTTGTGTAGAAAAATGTTTTTCTCTGTTATTTCCTAAAAACATCCTAAGTAACACAGGGGTCAAGGTAAAATGCGTAATACTCACCAACCTGCCTTCCCTCCTTACAAACACATCTCTACTGCACAAGAGAATGCCTGTGTCTCTCAATGTCTCGGCCACGCAGGAGGGGTGAGGAAGACCCAGCCACACTGACCCACTCCTGAATTGCCAGGGTTTCTGCAGTCAAGTGGACCTGGGATCTAGTCCTGATTCCCCGCCAAAAGCTGGGTGACCCCAAGATCAGATACGTGACCCTCCTGAATGTCCTCTGTTTTTACTATAAAGTGAGGCTGAGATAATACGTCATAGTACTGTTGCACAGACTAAATGAGATGTAATGTGCACAGTGCTACCTCAGTGCTTGTATACACGATGTTGTCTGCACTTGATGGCTACCATGATGGTCTTCTCTCCTGCCCACGTGAGTCTGTGTTATTGTCAGCTTCGCTCTCCTCTCCCAACTTTTTTTTCCTACGAGTCACTCATTTCTGGTCTCACTCTAATTCTCTCCTCTCCATCTTCTCTGCAGGTTTTTCTCCCTCTCCCCCATTCCCACTCGTTTTCACTATGGAGGGACACAGAAATTTGCCTCGTTTTCCCAAGTTTCTGAACAGCTCCCTTGCAGGCCCAGCACCAGGGGCCGCAAACAACAGGGGTTCTTGTTGCAGCTCCTGGGTCTGCTAAGGCCATGGGCTCAGGGGGCTAGTGGAGCGTGTGAACCTAGACCCCACATCTCTACATAGCCTCCTTTGAGAGGAGAGCTTCCCAGATGTGCCTCATGTCCTCAGAGGCCCAATAAAGGGCAGCCCTGACGGTCAAGAATGGGCCCTGCGCAGCCTCTGAACCTCCGATCAGATCAAAATGCCAGTGCCTTCTGGGACAGCACAGCCCATCCACACAGGGGCTCTCCCAGGCAAGCTACCACTGCCACTGGGGATTCACAGGGGATAGGAAATGCACAGACTTTAAAAATCAAGCAGCAAACATCTCCACAGAAATGGCTGAGGAAAGGTGGGTTTGTTGATTTTTCAGAAGACATGCTCATGGAATCCTGTCCTCTCTCAGGTCAAAGGAAAGCCCTTCCCAGGCTCTCAGTCACAGTTCCTTTCACATGATGTTCCTTAGTGACTGTGAGGGAGACTGGGGGGTAGGGGTGACTTCCTGCAGGGACAGGTTGCTGATGAGTCAGGGGTTTTGGTGGAGAGGGGATGGATCAGCGAGAAAGGGCAATGCTGCCCCTCACAGGAATCGCTTTGCCTCCAAAGCCACATTTATCAACCCAATCTGAGGACTTTGGAAGGAATCACAGGACCCACAGACTCCATTCCCATCTCTGTTTCTGACGGCCCCAGGATCCTTAGCAGAACTCCAAACAGCATGGCTGGGGACAATTCCTTCTTTCAAGAACCTTACTGCCCAAATGGAAAGCAATACCTGTGTACATAATACCTCCCCGCCCATGCAGGGACTCCTTCCCCCCTCCTCTCTAGGCTTCCACAGCACGCCAAATTCTCCCTTTGGCGAAGGAAGCGACTCACCAATAATCATGAACAGTGGCTAACATCCACTGAGCATGCACTGCTTGCTCTGAATGCTTCTCAGGCACTACCCGCTGAAATCCTCCCAGCAACACTGACAGACCACTCCCCTTTTTTCACTTTACAAACAGGGACACGAAGGCCCACAGGGATAAGTGATATGCCCAAGGTCACACAGCTACTAAATAGCAGAGATGTGTTTGAAACCGGGGGTCTGCCTCTTCCATAACAACATCAATAACAATAGCAAACATATACTTAAAATAAATTTTGGATTAAAAAAACCCTTTGCAATATTTACTATATGCCAAGCACTACAATAAGTGCTTTACATAGATTAGGTCATTTCATCTCACATCGATGGCATGAGATAACTTCTGTTATTACTATCCCCGTTTTACAAATGGAAGTGGAGACCCAGGGAGAGCCGGTGATTCCATCAGTGTTGATTTGATTCGGATCTGGAGTGGTCCCAGATCTGAAGACTATGAATTCAGCGCTCTGCTCCCTGCAGTACCACCTCCCTACAAGCCTTGGGGAAGATAAGCCCCAGAGAAAACATCCCCCTGAGGAATCAGCTCCAGCCTCTCCAGGCTTGAACACACGGACCACTAAGGACTGACCACCCAATGAACGTTTTCTCCTTGGCCTCACAGAATGTGAAAGGTGCCATTATCACAGAAGTCAAGGCTGCTTACAAACTACAGAGGTGACATGAGGTAAATTCATTTTCTTCCTGTCAAGAGAAACTCAACAAGGGTGTAATCAAAAGCTAGTGTGTGTGGCTGTGATTGGGCCCATCACAGGGGTGGCACATAATTGAACAAGTTCTCCGTGCCCAGAGGAGCAGAGCAAAGCCCCATCACGGGGAAGTGTCACTCACTGGGCCAGCAAACACCGGGTGTTAATAACATTATGGAAATCTGCTGAAGGACTGAGGAGAGGACAGAGCCTTGAGGGAGGGGCCTTCCCGAGCCTCAGCGAGCTTCAACCTTGAGGAAAGGACCATCTGTCCTCATCCAGATTGGCCCTTTTTCTCAGGACACCTCCTCTAGCCTGGGTAGGTTTATGCCTCCTGGACATAAGGACTGAAGTTTGATGTGGCTGTACCTACTTGCTGAGTGGACCCCAGAGGGACCCCAGGTGAGCAATTAGGCCTGACTAGGTAGGCCAGGTCTCCAGGTTTCTGGAAAAGGTGCCTAGGGGCCAGATAGAGCACAGGCCCCTCCCCTCCCCTTACAGTCGATAACCAACGGTAATTCTTACATGCCCCTTACCATGAGCCAGGCACTTCTCTGAGAGTTTTACATCTAACAGCTCATTTAATCTGAACAACAATCCAATGCACTAGAACTGCTACCATCTGGATTTTACAGATGAGAAAACTAAGGCACAGATAGCCTTGTCCAAGTTATCACAAGTAGTACGTTGTTTTTAAGCCCATGTTGTCTCCATGCATCCTACTGCCTCAACAAATGGACTCTCATCCAAGCCCTGAAGCAGGGGGGAGAGGGGGGCGAAGTGACTGGGTCGGAGGGGAGGTGCCTCCCTGGCAGCTAGCTTTCATTCATTCACTCACATGGTCATCAGGCACCTTCTGCACCAGATACTATTCTAGGCACTGAGGATACAGTGGAGTATAAACAGATGGGAGACTGCAGTCCAGTAAGAGGACACAGATAATATATAATGTCACAGAATGGCAAATATAATAAAGAAAACAAAACAGGAAAGCCAAAGTGGCTACGGCAGGAGGAGGTACAGAAGTTATTCTAGAGAGGGGGAATGTTAACTTTAATAGAAGCAGGCCTAGCCAAGGCTGAAGAATTCACTTGGCAGAGGCTTCCAAATGCCTACCGAATACAGGGAGTACACCATCCTCAAGGTCCTTGAGAAACCGGAAGGTAGAGACCCAGGAAGGCAAAGGGAGCGGGACTTGGCTCCATCCACCCACTCCATGCTCAGATTGAGGGAAGCTCTGCTATCCTGCATGGCTCCCTCAGAAGCACCCAACCTCCTTGGGTGCCATCCTAGGGAAAGGCAGCGACTGGAGCACCCCACATGGGGATCACCTGCCTCAGCCCAGAAGTGATGCCTGTCTCCTAGGTTCCATATCCTACCTAAACATAGGAGCCAGGAAATGTACAGGTGCAACTGGAATATTTGGTGAGCCTTACTACCCCAGCCTGGGGACACTGATGGAGACAGCAGAGGGGCACGAAGGCTCAAGACCTGACGAGGCAGAGCCCGGCCAGGCTGAGTGGAAAATGAGCCTCTAGGAGCAGGGAGTTAATAAGTTTTTCCAAATGAATGGCTCTTTAATTTCGGTTCGACAATGTGAGGGGACCAGGTGAAAGAAGTCAGGTGGAAAGGAGGATTAATCCATCTATCAAGGACCTTTGGTACTGAAAACATCAAAAGATGAATTCGTTTGTGAGCCATAATAATTCACTACCGGGAAAAAGAATTATCTTGAAACTTGTTTGGCCCCAGAGTCAATCTTTTTTCAACTATTTATTTTTGGCTGCTCATCCTGCTTGCCTCTCTTAGAAACTCAGAGTGCTTTCTCTCTACCTTGCCCCCCTTTTTTTGGTAAATTCCAAAGAGTTGCTTATTTCAGAATCATCTTTGTGTGGAATGCCTGTTTTCCCCCTCCCTTGTTACTTGATGTATGACTGATCCTCACCTAATCATTCAATTCCCAGAATTCTCTCTTGTTTCCTTCATAGCACTTATCATTGTCTTAAAGTGTATTATTCCTGATAATATGGTTCTTCCACTGAAATGTAAGTTAGGTAAAGCTTGGACCTTTGGCTGTATCCACTGGCTAGATCCTAACACCTGACCAGTGAATTGTCACTGAATAAATTAACAAAAGATACTTATGAACACATGGAGCTCTTAGTCCTTTCTAGTTCTCATAAGAACACCCATTTATTGTTACCAATTATTCCCATTTACAAATAAAGAAACTAAAGCACAAAGAATAATTAAGTTGCCAAATTTACAAAGACAGTTTAAGTAAAATAGCCAGGACGTGACCCGAGGCAGTCTGCTCCAGAATCTATTCTATTTTTACTTAGGTATTTCAGAAATATTTGTAGATTGAATGAATGAGTATTGAATGGACAGCTGTCTTCCTGCCTGCCTTCCCAGAGTTATCTGCTTTCAGCTTTTGCTGGACCCCCTATGTGTCAGGCATGGTCCCAAACTCTCTACACACATTATTCAGTCGAAACCTGTATCTAGCCTGCTCTCCCTGGCTCCTCCCACATCTGGTACTCAGAACCGCACCTCCTTGTCCAGCTCAGGCCTCCCAAATCCTCTTTGGCAGGTGGCACTAGCTAGCCTGAAATCACGGACTCGGTTCCCTCAGAAAAAAAAAAAAAGATTCGAGAGGAGGCTCATCCCCTGAGAAGCAACTGGCTGATCTCACGGGTCCAGAAGACCCCCTCTCTCTGTCCAGAAACTGAATCCCAGGGAGAAGCTCTGGGTTTCATACCTGTGCCCAACCTTGCAACCAAAGGAACAAACACATAATAAACAGCCTGGAGTACCAACTACTAGACGCTAAGGTGGAAGGGAGCAGAGGTCGAAAGTGAACTGCTTTTTCTACTAAATTGTCTCTGAGAGGGGAGAAGAACCAAGTGAGTTATTAAGGAAGAGTCATCCCACAACACAGATCTCTGACACTCTACCAAGCTCTGCCTCCTCACCCTATGCTGCTCCCATGGCTCACTCCGTCTGTGACGTGAATGTGTGGCTCTGCTAGACCTCGTGCTGTATGCCCATGCCCTGAATAACGCCTGGCACACAGTGGGTGCTCAGTACAGGCTGACTGTATGAATGAACGAAGGATCCACTCCTACCCTGCCTTGGCCCTGCCTTATCCCCCACCCCCACCACTGCCCAGCGGCAACTTGTCTTCCCCCCTTGGACCCAATTCTTGGACACAGTCATGTACTGCACAACCTTGGCTATGTACTCCGCTCCCCAGCAGGGATGCTTGCAGACCCTCAGCCAAGGAAGATAAAATAGGAAATTGTGCTTTAATTAAGCAGTAAAACTTGCTATTCCCCATGACCCACCCTGAAATGCAAAAATGCCGCAGCTACTCCCAGAATCGGGGACTTCACACTCAGGGCGGCACCAAGGGAGGCATTATTGCACAATTCAAAACCCAATCAAGCAAACGAAGTGACTTTCCTGTCCGGGAAGCAAACACACTCCAAAGCTCAGCACACAGGAGCAGCAAATAGATGCTCCTCTAATAACCCACCATGGTTCTGACTCTGACTCTGAAAGCCAGGGGAGCAAGAGAAGCCTGGCAGTAAACTCGGCTCTCCCTGGCTTTCCTTCCCTCCCCACTCTCCGCATCTTTGCATCTGGTGCCTCAGGTCATTTGTTTTGCTCTTGTCCCTCAGGCTGAAGGGCATCTACAGCTTTGAAATTGTTAACTAGACTCTATCTGAAGAATCCAGATTAGGAATGCATTCCAACTCTCCTTCATCCCACAGTGCAGGGGGTTGCTTGCCCCAGTCAGCTGGAAGACAGGCGCGGCACCTCTTCAGTTCATCTTGCAGGAACCTGTCTCTTCTGGGCACCTGGACTGTTCAATAGGTAGACAGACTCATTGGTTTCTGGGTCCTGTCCTTGGTGCAAACTCTCACCCCAGCCACACAGGCACGTATAAATGGGCCATCATCTCTGACAGAACTGCTGGACCCGAGAATAGTGTTGGTGCATCCCTTCTGGCAAAACAGCACTAAATTTCTGCCTTAATCTCCTGGCTCATAAACAGTGTCCTCAAGCCCAAATGACAGTACTGTCCCATTCAGAGATGACTAAAATGTCCACTGCTGAACTGCCCTGTTGAGCAAAGAACATGGCCAAGCACAAACCCTGCCTGCATCCTAGTACATGGCTCTGTGGAAGAGGAATGGGAAAGGTATTTCCATGGAGTAAGGCTGCCAGGGTTTAAAACTCAGCTGTAAAGTCTGTGGTTTCATGCCTTGGGCAAGTCCCTGAATTGCACAGAGCCTCAGTTTCCCCATCTGAAAAATGAAGAGTCTAGGTCTCCTGGTGATATTGGAAGGATCACATGAGCAGCCTAGCACAAAGCAGCCTAGCACAAAGCCTGATACAGAGCATCACTGTGAGCTACGACTTACTGAGCACTTGTGCTTGACCCTCAACGTACATTGCCATTAGCCTCACTGCACCCATGAGACATGGGTATTGCCATTTCTGTTTATACCAGACAAGAATGAAGACCAGAGAAGTCAAGCAACCTGCACAAAGACAAGCAGCCAGGGATGGGTAGAATTAGGATTTGAACCCAGCATCCAAGTGGCAGGTGGCTCCTACCAGAGCTGACAGCAGGCCCATGTCTCCAGGTCCCCATCAGGAGCTGGATGACAGGCAGCTCTATGGAGATCCCGGGCTTGGTGACAGCAGGCCTGGCTTTGAGTCCTCTTTGTGTTGTGTGACTTGGAACTAGTCTCTTTACCACGAAGGTATGCTTGCCTTCCTCCACCACAAAACAGGAACATCTGCAACTTCCTTGTAACTCTGTTGTGAGGCTTAAATAAAACAAGGGTGCTTAGCAATCTTTTACCCAAGGTAGGATTCTTATACCTGCCCACGTTCTACGACACCAACGGAAGGCATTAACAACACTTAGCAACGCGATAAAAGCTTTCAGTGAATAATAATTAATGGTATGAATAATAATCATAGCTAACACATATAGGACATATTATATTTCAGGGAGCTATGAAGTAGATACTTTTTATTATCCCTTTTTACAGATGAGGAAGCTGAGGCACGTAACAGGTAACTTGTTCAAGGGCACCAAACCAGATGCTAAAAACTTACAGGCTTGCTATTCACCTGACTGCATTTGAACTTTATTCAAAGGATGAGCTGGTCCAGGTGAGTCTACACTGTGCCCTGCAGATCACCAGAGTCCTGGTCTCACTGGGAAGCACGGGGATAAACAGAGGCAAGGTTGTCAGGTCACTTGACTACAGGACTTCCGTGATCTTTAATATGTAGACGTGCATGGAAACATCAAAAGGGAGATAGTATGCAGCCTTCCCCAAACCCTGAGGAGCACCAGTATGTCCTGAAATATCTTTCCAGAAATACCACATCTGAGTCACTTCCTCTACATAGAACAGCCTCCCTTTGGCTGTTGGAAAATTAGGTACAGGCGAAAGGACAGAGAAGGGAAGAGTGAACAGCCTATGTCCTTCATCCTGTCCTGTCCTCTGGTCTAGATCTGCAGAAGTGTGTCTGCCTGCAGATCTGGACACCCAGAAGCCACAGTCTGAATGAATGAAAGGCCCACAGAGTCCCCAGCAAGGGGTGAGACAGGGAGAGGAGGTCAGCCTGGCACAGACCTGGAAAGCAGAGGCTGTTGTCAGAGCCTGCTCAGAACCAGTGGCCTTTTTAACACAGGTGTGACATTCACCTGGGCTGTTGGGCCCCAGCTGGTGGGAAAGAAGAAGGTTTTTATATCCCCAGCAGGCTCTGGAAATATATTTCCATATAGCTTATAAGTACGAAGAGAGAATATTGATTATTCCTATAGGGATCTGACAGAACGAGAGCTCATTCATTAGCTGCTGGATTTCCCAATGACTCCTAGAAATTGCCACAATTAAACCAAATTAAGTGCTTCTGTTCCAAGGATAGGATGCCACTGTTCTTTAGAGTGCGAATCTCTGCACTGCTAGCCCTGCAAAGGAACGTACTGAAACTCCAGACAAAAGCAGCATCTCCTTCCCTCTCGCTCGCTCTCTGTACAAAGCTAAAATCTGGTGCCAAACTCCTTGGAGCTAATTTTAAAACCGGGAAGGCTTTTCATAAGATTACTAAGATTGTATTGGCCTGTGAGGGGGAGTTCCTTTGCTCTGCGACTCACTTCCCTAATGCGATCCTTGGAATTCTCCCCTACCCTCTCGGTGGGTTCCATCACCCCCGTGTCCGGGGTGGGCATGGAGACTCAGAAAGTTGCTCCCAACCCCCTCGGTGAGTCAGTAGGGGAACAGAGTTCAGAAAATTAGCTCAGTTCCTTCCCTCCCCATCATATGCTTTCCCCTATAAAAAACAGATCGGCAGTTCTCTTGCATATAGAATCAACCTGAAAATCATTAGCAACGGTTAGACAAGAAGCCACAGCTTTGGGTTCTTCGATTTCAGGTTCAGAACAAGAACAGCAGTGACATTTTATTGCACGTGGTGGTAACTGTCTCTGAGATGGAGGCCAGCCGTTTCAACTCTCTGGGATCTAAAATCAAGATTTATTTGGAAAAATTTGCTGTTAACCAAAAGTTTTAAAGAGCTTTAATATTCCAGTGAGTCTTACTTAGATTTATTTACATGCCCATTTCACAGGCAAGGATACTGAGGCACTGGGCAGATGACACGCAACCGAGTCAGGAGTTCTTGGAGGGCAGCTGTTCATTCATCCTTGTGCAAGAACCAAATGTATCCCCTGACACTGTACATGCAGTGTTTTATTTCAGGTGACAGCGTGAGAGGTCGAATGAGCATGAAGGGTCTCATGAACCTTAATTGGAGACCACAGAAGGAGCTTCCAGCTGCTCATACCTGAGTTTGCAAAGCAAGAGGAACTGAGGCAACCTTGAGTTCAAGGTAGACTGAAAGTCTCCTAAGAGTCTTCACAGCAGAATCTCGAGTGGAGCACACAGCCACTTCGAGGACAGGTGACATGGAGGCCAATGCTCAAAAACTCTAACTTTGCCTCAAAATCCGTGAGACCAGTTCTATTAGGACGTGCTCTACTCTAGAGTAGCGCCTATGAAGAATCCACCTGGGACTCTGGGCAAGTCCCTTCCCCTGCGTTCCTGTCACTACGAACCTTCCTTGAATCCTTGAACTGAGCCAAGCTATATGAGGGCCACGCTCTCTACTTAAGTTGCCTCCTTAATTCCAGGGGCAGTGCCGAGTCCCCGTGATGACCAGAGCACACAGTGCCCTCCCTGGTGCCTGTGAGGCACAGTGGGTGATGTTCTGAATCACTAAGCAGAGACCCAGGGGCTGACTCAAAGGCTAGGGAAGGGTTTGGGGGAGCAGAGGTTCAGTGATCTGGACTCTACCCGTTCCCTCCTGTCACAACTTCACTTTTATCTGTGCTGTATTTTGGGTCCTATTCAAGGTGTCACTTGAACAAAGATTTTGAAGGATAAAAAGAAGAGTTTGAAACCCACTAGGATAATGCTCTAGGGGCTTTATTGAAAAGGCCGAAAATGTACAGAGATAATATATTTATTAATGTGATGTATTTAAAGTACTGCAAGTTTTTCAAGAATTTCGTCAATGACAACAGTCAAAAAATGTCCATCATAATGTCACCAGTCATCTCTAAGGGAACTAAAGGTCAAGGGGCACCTGAAAGATGACCCCTACCATGGGTTGAAATTCCTAGTAAATCACAGTTAATTGAAGACTACAAGGACATTTGGAGAAGATCATCCTCTTGTCTTGAGACTTCTGGTCTCCGAAAAATCCTACAGATACTCTCCACCAGACTCTAGTCTATTTAGTAAGCTGGCCACAGACAGTTTGGAACACAAAGACCCCAATACTCACCAGAGGCTCTGGGCACTGCTGAATAAGCCCATCTCACAAGACACATCGACTCCTCCCTGCACCGGCCCCGTCACTCAGATCTCAGAACGCAGGGGCAGCCATAGACCCTCCCTCCGTTGCTTTCTTGTTAGCCCAGACAGCCAAAGCCATCCTCAGCTTTTCCTTCTTCCCAAGGACAGAAGGACTCAGAACCCTTGTTCAAGCATGTGAATTAAACTCTGCAAACTAATTAAAATTAGGCATTCTCTAAACTAGTTCTGGAGGGTCCCCAGAAGGTCCACAGATATTTTGGCAAAATTTATGCAATGATGCTCATCTCTTTGGATCTGGTACTACTGCGTAATCTACTGATATTTAGCAACAAAACAAACAGCAAACACCGTCCTCATATTACCCAAAGCAAGTCTGTTTCTCCAGCATTTCTGATGCCCGCCTTGGGGAGATAAATTAGTAGATTGGGTTGTTCAGAAGTAGATTTGCCTGCCAGAGTGGTCCACAGCCAGAAATGCTCAAGCTCAGATTGGACAAGAATATTTAAAAGTGTTTGGCCAATGTTTGGCCTGCCAGGCAATGTCAGTGGATATTCCTCCTGAACCCCTGTCTCTAAGACAAAGTTCTTCTATCGAATGGACCACATATAACATGCTGCCCAAGTTCATTGTTTATATTAGATAATGAAATATGCATTCATATTTCTTTATAAGATTAAAAAATCCTATTTTCATTGAGTACTCATGTTAGATCAGGGAACAACGGTCTCTCATTTCCCCTGGTGTACAGGTACGTGGAAATTGCAGGAAAAATACATGCAGAGAGTTAAGAAACAAGAATATTTATTATTTGTTTGTCTGTGGTACTAGGGAGCTAACGCTAATACTCATTCCCATATGATAATGCTATGGGATTATCTACACTGACGGAAACCTTCTACACTGCATGGAATACAGAGCATCACTGTGAGCTACGACTTACTGAGCACTTGTGCTTGACCCTCAACGTACATTGCCATTAGCCTCACTGCATCCATGAGACATGGGTATTGCCATTTCTGTTTATACCAGACAAGAATGAAGACCAGAGAAGTCAAGCAACCTGCACAAAGACAAGCAGCCAGGGATGGGTAGAATTAGGATTTGAACCCAGCATCCAAGTGGCAGGTGGCTCCTACCAGAGCCTTCTACACTGACGGAAATATTCTCTATCTGTGCTGTCCAATATGGGAGTCACTAGCAACATGTAGCTACTGAGCACTTGAAAGGCAGCTAGAGTGACTAAGGAGCTGAACTTGTAACTTCATTGAAATTCAAATAGCCACACATGGCTGGTGGCTACGTATTACAGAAAGGCAGAGAGAAAACAGACACTGCCCTCTCCATAATGAGCACTGTTTTGTAGTCAGGGGCGAAGGAATACGCACAAGGGGGATACTAGAAGGTCTAGACTTCTTGTTGCTCTAAGGTCTTATCAAAAGAAATTTCTTCACTCTCCCCTTGAGCAGTTCAACATCCAGTAGGAAGAAAAGCACATGCAGATAGAGCAGCAACAAAAGGTACAGAAGCATTAGAGGCTAAATATAGGTGCAAACTTGTAAACAAACTGGTTGGTAATTCAGAAGGCAACAGCTCTCCCGGACTGATCTGGGAAGCCAAATGCCAACTGGGAAACATCAGTCTCTTCATGTCCATGGAAAACAATCCCCTGAATGCTAAATTAGCGCTTGGTAACTATTTCCTGATCCGGCCCTTTGTATTTTTCATGAAGCTTAAAGGAGATTAATGAGACAATCAGGATATTACGGATGAGAGACACGTGCATTTCAAACAAGGCTACAACGAATGACAGCAAAGCCTCCAGGATGGGAAGGCGGGCAAGTGTGGAACGAGCCCTGGACTGGGAAGCCCCTGCCATGGGTCCTGTCCTGGTCCTGATAGTGACCACCTGGCCAGGACCCCCTGGGAAGGCATTCAACCCTCCCCTGAGATAATCTGGACAGGAGAAGGAGCCCCATCCTTGAGTATCTGTGAGGCCCAAGGGAAACACTACTGGCAGCCAGCACCCCAGAAATGATAGAGCTCGACTCAAATGACTCACATTATTATTAAGTAGTTCAATCAGCATAATTATTAATAATAATGGCCAACACTTATCAAGTGTCTGCTACCCACCAGAAAAAAAATACATACACAATGTCTTAAAGTGACAGCAACCCTACAAGATATGTCTAGTCATTCATACTGTTAGTGCTCATAGGGGCTGGGTCAAGTGTCTGCTGTAACATTAACTCTCTTAATCCTCACAACAACCCTACGAGGTGGACATTATTCCTACCTGGAATTTCACAGATGAAACAACGGAGGCCAAAGAAGTTGAGTAACAGTCATTACCCTCCCAACAAATGGGAAGGCCAATGACAGGAGGAAATGTCAGAAGACAGCCCCCCGAGTGGAAGGTAAGAATGTGGTGGTGATTTTCTCACCTGTTGCTAGTGAATGATAGACCTGGGTTGTGAACCCAGGCACAGCTTGTAAACAGCAGAGCCAGGAATCGGACATCAGCAGCCTGTCCACAGCCGGTACTCTTCTTCCCCACGGCACACTGCCTCCTCCCCAGGGACTGACAGCAGCAGGACTTGAACCCCAGGCCTACTCACCTCCAACTACTTCTTCCTACAGCCAACCTACCCCTGGGATAGCCACACAGTTTGCCAGCTCTGGCTAACGGCCTTGCATATTTCTTCCTTCCATCCGTGTTAAAAAGAAAAAGAAAAAGAAGAAAATAGAAAGAAATGAAAGCCACCTATTGTTTGTTTTGCCATTCCATGACTGAGAAGAAACTCAGCTACTACAGTAGGAAGGAGGAAGTGGTGACCTTGGAGTTCAGGAAGAGTTTTAGAAAATGCTGTCAGATTTGTACTCTCTTTGAAAAAAGCAGCTCTGTAAAAGACCTAAGAGAGTCATTGCTATAAAGTTCAGGGAGTCCAACCCGAGGCCCACGGGCCGCATGTGGCCCAGGATGACTAGGAATATGGCCCAACACAAAATCGTAAATTAAACCTTACTTAAACCGTACTTAAAACCTTTTTTTGCTCATCAGTTTTCGTTAGTGTTTGTATATTTAATGTGTGACCCAAGACAACTCTTCTTCCAGTGTGGCCCAGAGATGCCAAAAGGTTGGACACCCCTGTGGAGACCACCTTGTGTGGTGCTTATGCCATCATGCCCAGAGCACCCTGGTCTGTCCACAAAACTCGCCGCATACAAATGAAGAGTGGGTGTCCTCAGGCAAAGGCAAAGTCAGTTGTCCAGAGGATAAGCTAGGAAGAGACAACACAGACAAAAAAGGTGGCTCAATGACAAGGTGCCCAAGATCAAGCCTAGAGTTTGAGGTGCCACAGATTGAGCACCAAAGGTTATGTGTGGTACAATAGGTATATGCCACCTTTGCAGCTCAAACGAGAGACAAGACACAGCTTAAATGCTGTAGTGAACATTTCTTTGATGCCTTCCCAGCATCCACTGTCCAGGTGGTTGGGGAATCCAGGTGGTTCCAGGGGAATGGACTCCATCCGTGTACTTGGTCCCTTGGCAACAATGACTGTCTCAGGGTTGTCCATGTGACCTAATCAGGGTGACTCTCAGGTCTTTGGCTGAGAATGTTTGAATAAAGCCACCTTTGCCTCTGAATGAGCATCATAAAAAAAGCATCTAGCTCTGGGAGCTTTGAGAGACATCGTCATCAGGCCCTACCAGGAGCCAGCTTCTGCTGTGAACACCGTTGCATAAGAGAGCAAAGAGATGGAAAGAAACCAGACCCTCGATGATACTACTGAGCCAAGGGATTGAGCCTCACCCTAAACCAGCCCTAACTCTGTGCTTCTCAATGAGATGAAACAATAAGTCCCCGTTATTGTTTAAGCCAGTTTGTATTGTGGTTTCTGTTCTTTGCAAGGAAAGCATCCGAAGCAATACAAATGTTATCACTTTGGCCATCGGGCCATGTGAAAAGGCAGATTCCAAGGCGATATCAGACCCCCTGAAACTGGCAGCTCCATCTCATACAGAACTCGTGTTACTACCCAGTTAAAAGAACAGATTCCCTCTGTACCACACCCACGTGGGAAACTTTTACTCAGACATCAAGGCCTCGCTCAAACGCCCTTTCCTGCCTCCTAGACTACACTCAGACAAAATCAATCACTTCCTTCTGTGTTATTTTTTATTCCCATAGGAGCACACGGCTCATTCTTTTATGTGACTATAAGCACACATCAATTCCATGCTGCTCAAAGGCAGAGAACTTGACTTCTGCATTCCTATACGTGTCAAACCCAGCCTAAGCACGTAACACGCTGGAAGCTGTAGGTTGCCTGACCTCTGACAAGTCACAGACCACTCTGACCCGGTTTTCTCTCATGTGAAATAAGGCTAATCATGTATCTCACAGGGTTATCAACATATGAATTAATATTTATAAAGATGTAACTGCTTGGTATGTGGTATTTCACAAAAACGTGTTCAATTAATAAAGTAAATAGTTCAGATAGTAAAATTAGATAGGTAGACGATGGATAATTTTTAAAATCTTCCATAGCTATTGGCTCTCAATCACTGTCCAACAGTTAAGATTAAGGAGAGAGAGTGGAAGTGACTGAGTAGCAGGAGAAGTGTGGGCACTGAGCTTGCCCTGCCTCCCAGATCAGGTCCAAGTCAGGAAATTAGGCTCTGCGTGCCTTTCCAATGTCAAGGAGCAAGATGGCAGGAGGACCATGCCAACAGCTGAGGCACCTCACAGGAAACAAACAGGAAGAAATCACCCAAGATCAGCTTACAAACACAGGGTACCCCAGGATGGGCCCCTCCAATCCACCTCACCAAACCATACCATAGTGACCAGTTGTTGTCTTTACCTGCCCCTCATCCATTGTCCTTTCTGCTAATGACATTCTCCTTCACTTCTCAGTCCTTGGCATCCAGGAAGGGCCCCACCTCCACCCTCCAGCTCCAGGAGTGGGTGTCCACCAGGCTGGCCCAGGAAGAGCAGCTGACCGACCTTCCTGGCCGTGGTGATTGGCTCAAAAATGAGCATGTGAACCAACCTGTTCCAATAAGAGTCAGTTCTAGGACTTTTGCTGGAACTTCTGTGTGGAAAAGAGAAGTTGTCTTTCCACTGAGAGCTACAGGTAAGAAATGAGTATTACGTGCATTGAATTCTGTGGCATAGCCCCACATGAAGGAAGAAGCCTGCCCTGAGTACAAAACCGACAGAGAAGAAAGCAGAGAGGTGTGAGATGAAGGAGAAATGGAGTGAAAGGTGAAAGCAAGAGACCTAAGGACATCATCTGAGTGTCTGTAATCAGCTGACTCTGAAGCCAAACCCAACCTCTGGGCTTTTCAGTTACTGGAATCAAACACACACACACACACACACACACACACACACACACACACACACACACACACACACACACTTTTTTCTTTTTGCTTAAGCACTTGAACTTGATTTCTCTCACTTGCATACAAAAAATCCTGGATGATACATGCAGTCACCCTGGTGAGGCTTTTATGACCCTACCCCCTGACACCCTGGACTTGGGGACAGTCATTTTGGCAGCATCCTCTGGTGATGCTAGAACCAGAACAGGTGTCCTCAAGAAGGGGTCTGCTTAGCTCTGCTCATGCAGAGCCCACTGAAAAGGAGAGATGATAAATTTCAGCTTGGTTTCAAAATCTGGTCTGATAGATTCCACCCAGTACTCTATTCCCCGGGTTCCTCTCTAGCTAAATAAAGAAGCGTTTTTTGAGCAAATATCTTCATTGTTTATCTAGCAGAGCTTCTTCTTTATTGGAACATGTGATTTATTTTAAAAATTAAATTTCCTATGAGATGCAATCATTTAAATTAAGGAAAAAGCTTGTATTTCTTAAACTTCAGTTTCCTGTGTACAGACTGATACTTTATAGATTCCAGGAACAGTTGGGAAGACGGCACTCAGTTTTAGGTTCATATTCTCTTTGTTACTTAAAACAACATGAGAAGGATTAGTCACGAAAATGGTCTGGGGAAATGCAGAAAGAGCAGCCTAGGAATTCAAATGTCAGCCTAAGAAAGAGTAGCTTAAAAGTTAAAAGCATGATGAGGGAAGGTAGACTGGCGGTCTGGAACGTCAAGCCACACAATCAGCACAGAGTCAGAGGGAGCTTACAGCCAATTAGACTTAGAATATAAAGAAATGTTTTAGTTCCTGATGCCTTTTCCCAAATGAAATATTTAAACACAAGCACAGTACAGAAAAAAGTATATTAACAGAAGGACCCTTTCAAAGAAGGGGTCGTTTAAGGAGGAGCCTTGAGGATCACTGAGAACCCCCCCCCATCCCAGGACTTCCTGCAGCCCAGCTGACAGCAATGGAACTGGCCCTCCCTCCGTGCTGTTCTCTGCCATCCAGAGCCGCACAACTAGCTTAGCTGTGGCTACACTAATCGGAAAGCCTTCCAGGAAGCTTTCAGGATTAGACCAGTCTTTTCAACTAGTGCTCCTTTATAAGCACACGGGGTAAAAAGTAGGACCTTTTCTATTGGCCTGTCCACAGTAGATCTGGTTGAATATATTTACCAGTCTCCTTCCCCCTCTCCATGCCCAACCACCAGAGCAGGATATTATCTACAAGCCAGTATCTCCCCACCCTCCTCTCTGGGGCACAGTACCTGAGACACTGCCTAGGACCTAACAATTGACTCTCCTCCTAGCCCCCAGGACACGCTGGAATCACTATTTCCTCTCTCTCCTAGAGGCCCCGGGGACCTGGGCTTCCAGCACCTTTCCCAGGCCACCGTCTCCTGCCAGGAGCCTGGCAAGGAGGAGGGTACTCCCAAAGACCCCTACACTCAACCCAGCCTTCTCCAAAACAAGGCCACAAACAATCTGCAGGCTTGTGACAGTAGGACCCACAGGGAAGGAATGACAAAGTATGAAAAACAAGCATGATTATATAAAGCAAGAGGCAATGTTCTACATCCAAGTAAAGTAGTTAGCTGCAAGGTCTTCATACAACTAGACGTGGGCTGTGCTGGCTCTTCTTTCTCTTCTCATTTGCCCATTCCAACCTTCTCTTCCTCTCTCTAAGTGTTGTTGTAGGAGCTGTCCTCAGTCAAGCCTTCACTCTCTTAGAACACGGGTGGAGCATTCTCAGTTTCCCCTGAACACTAAAAGTCAGCCCCATTTTTTGTGCATGCCCACATCATTTCCCTAAGCTGTCACTGCTGAAGACAACAGGGCCAAGTGAGGCACTTCCTGTAGGAATTCCTGTTCACAACCCAGAGGAGGTAATGTCCTGTCTGCTTTTCCACTGTGCTCACGATCAACCACCCAAACCCTGTTCCAGCCCAGAGAGGCTAAGATGTGCTCATCGCCCAGCAGGTGCTTACAGCCTGCAATTCTGCAGTGAGACCCTCCTCTCCAACCATCTTGCTCAGGTCTGCTGGGTATCAGAACACACACAGGTACCGTTGGCCCTGTACCTGCAGTGAGGGAGAGTGGGCTGGCAGGGAGGCATGGGAAGGAGCGCTCAGCAGGAGGAAGGGCGGGTCATGGGCCTGGAAAATGAGGGTGCAGTGCCGAGCCAGGGTGGCAGTGACAGAGAGCTGCTGCTGCTGTGTGTGTTTAAACGGGTGCTGCTTATTTGAACGTGGCATCTGTCAAGGCTCAGCAAGGAAGACAGATGTCTCTCTGCTCCAGGAACAAACACCACCACCCCGTAGGGGTGACAGAAACAGGCTCAGCCAAACTAGATCGAAGAGGTGCAGTTCTCCGGGAATAATCAGAAGACAGCTGCGTAGGAGTCCAGAATCTACCACACACCTCTCCCCTAAAAAACGTGTGTTCTCATTATGAAGCCTTAGAAGGTAGCTCCAACTCCAGGAATAAGTGTGTGTGAGCCTGGGTAGCCTCATTCATTGTCAGATAAGCTACTCATTCAAGAAAGACTTCAGGGGTATTCAGGAAATCCCCTAAATACTCAGCCCACAAAGTGAGCTTCCGTGGGGATACCAGCTCCAGCAGGGAGAGTGTTGGGCCAATGGCTGGAGCCTCACCCTAAGTCAACCCTAACTCTATGCTTTTCAGTTACATTAGCCAATAAATCTTTTGTTCACTCCTGCACCCCCAGCACTGAGAACAGTGTCTGACACATAGTAGGTGCTCAACAGCTGTTTGTTGAATAAACCAATAAACAGGAAAGGCAGTGGGAAGCAAAGCCGTAAAACAGAAACAACAAGGTAGAGCAATGTGAAAATAAGAACAATTAATAATATCAACTACAAAGAAAGGGAAAATGCACAAGAGCATAAAGTCACAGTGAATGCTGAATTACGCCCGTGGTATTTTAAATACGTCTTGGTACCGACTATACACAGAAGAGACCATGCCAGGCTTAAGAGAATTCAGGTCTTGTCTTAGTGAAAAGGAAGAAACATATATAAAATAGTAAGGAAACTATAAAGTGATAGATGTTCTAGAATGAGGTCTGGAGCCATGATTCTGGGGTAGCCATGGAAGGCTTCTCAGAGGAAGTGACAGTGGGTGGGCCTCAGAAGAAGGGTGGGAGACTGAGGAGAAGCAGGATAGGCCATGCAGACAGAGAGGAAGGCTTCCAAGGACTGTCCCCTCTGTGGGCCCCCCCAGGGAGGGGGAGGCCCAGCCACTGTAGAGCATGAGGATATATCCAGGCTGCGGAAGCCCTCCTCGTTCTGCCCTCTAATTGTCTCAGGGAAGTAGAGAGTCAAGGCTAGCAGGGTCTCACTCCACCTTGACTTCTGCAGTACCAGGGTGGGCACTCTCCCTTCAGGCTACTCTGAAGATAGATACTTCCCCGAGCACCTGGGGAGATGGGCACCCTTTGTCCACCTGAGGTCTTTAGTCTTCCCCTTTCACAGAACACCCAGCCCAGCTAGGGCAGTCTCGAAGAGTCCCCTCTCTGAAGGCACACAGAGGCTAAGTAAGAGGAGGCACTAGGGAGCCAGGGCACCAGTGTAGTCAGAAGCCTAAGCCTCCTTCCTGCCAGGGCGAGGGAGCTGGAATGATCTTGGGCCCCACCCTCTTGGGGGGTCCTCTGAGTGGCCCTGGAACTCTCTGAAGTCGTGTGTTGGGGCGTCCCAGTGAACACAGCTGGGGTCAGAGTCACACAGATGTGCGTCCAAACCTCAGCTCAGCAACCTTCCAGCCATTTGAGTCTGGGCAAGTCACTCACTCTCCCGAGCATTAAATCTCGCATCTGCAAAGTGACAGCAATGCCTGTGTTGCAGGGACATCATTAAGATTAAATGTAACTGGTAAAGGGCAGCTATTTTAACTGTTCTTAGTATTACTGCCATCATGTCATCATCGTCATGCTCATCATCATTATCAGACCGAACCCCAACTCTGAATCTTGAGGCCTTTGGTCTGCAGAACAAGAACGAGAAGGTAGAACAGGCCTCGAGGAATCCCGGTGTGTCCTCCCAAACGTGAGACCTGCCTCCCAGGGAGGCCCTGCACCACCTGTCTGGGGTCCATCTCCCCCCAGAGGCAGGGTGACCCCCAGGTTTACTTTCAGCACAGGCCAGGAAAGGGAACAGGAGAACGTGAGGACAGATGAGTTTCTAAGAGCTCAGTGCCGAGAGACTCTAGGAGGGGTGTCTGCACCTAACTGCTCCACCACCTCATGCTGCCACTGCACAGGAACTGCAGGAGGAGGTGAGAGCGGTTGGAGGAGAGCAGGAGGGGCTGGTGGTCAGTCACTGGCAGTCAACAGGAGCACTGGCCAGCTGGGCATGGCTCAAGGGACTTTCTGTGCCTAGGCAGGACAGGGTGACCACTGCCCATGGCTAGCCCACATAGTCCATCCTGTGGGCCGAGAGCTGCCTCTGGCTAATGCTGGGCTCTCCACAGCAGGGATGAGGAAGCCTGCACGTACAGCCAGGCAGGACTCCCAGGCACTTCCTCCAATGTGCAAACGTTAGCTGATGACACAGGCTCAGGAAATGCTGTTTCTGGCCCAGCCCCGGCCGGCCCAATTCTACATCCCCTGGAGCTGAGCCCACTCATACTAAGCCAGGCCCTGGGTCTCTGTCAGCAGGCTGCTGGCAGTTTTGGCTGCCCATTAGCACCTCAGCCTCCTCTCCTGTGCTCTCTCCTCCCCCAGAGACCTTTTACATCCATTATATCACACCGGCTCCTGGCAGGCTGGCAGAGGGCAGGCGGGTGAGGAGGGCACACTGACCCTGCATCACAGAGGAGAAAATGATGGCCCACTGACAGGCTAGAGGCAGCAGTAGGACTCTCCCGATACCCGCGCCCCCCAGGACAATGACTTAGCACCAGGACATATGCTTGGGAGGAGGGCATGGCCAGTCCTCTACCCCACATGCACAGGAAGCTGGGACAGGCTGTGAGACAAATGGAAAGATCCAGAAAGCTTTGTGTTCAAATCCAGTCCTATCTGTGTCTTAATTCATTCAGGGGGAAATAACAAGACACTGCAGACTGGGTGACTTAAACAGTGCACATGTATTTCTCACATTTCTGGAGGCTGAGAAGTCCAAGATCAAGGTCAAGGCACAAGCACATTTGGCGCCTAGTTCACAGATGGCCATCTTCTCTCTGTGTTCTCACATGGTGGGAAGGACAAGGAGGCTTTCTGGGGCCTCTTTTCCAAAGGCACTAATCCTATGAGGGTTCTGCTCTTATGACCCAATCACCTCCCAAATGCATCACCTCCTAAAACTAATACCATCAACTCAGGCACTAGGTTGCAACATACAAATTTAGGAGGGACATAAACATTTGGTCTCTAACAATCCCTTATTGCCCATGTGCCTTTTGGCACTGCATGTAACCACTCAGAGCCTCAGTTGCTTCTCTTTACCACAGAGCATCACTGCAAAGGATAAATGGGAGTGGCATGAGGAAAGGGCAGAGCCCCAAAGACAGCAGACTCAGTAAATGCAAGGAAGTCTCTGGATGGATCTTGCCTGAAATTCTGCATCAGACCTGGCCACCAAACTCACAGGGCAGCCTCCACCTTGCAAGACATGGGAGCTGCGGCCGGACTCCCTGAGATTCCCTCATCTTTCTCTGCCCCCGCCCCTCTTCTTCCTCTGGATGGTTAGCTTATAAGAAGACTTACACCAGTCAAATGGGCACTGAACAAACCTGTCCAGGGCTGCTGGTTACATAAAGACGAGGACCACTGCCAAGAGCCCTATGGCTCTCTGAGCTAAGCCATTTTACAGTTGTGGCTGGAGTGGGGATGGGGGACAGAGATGTTCCCTTTCAAAGTGTTTAGGTTCCTCCTGCAGGTGAGAGAGATGCACAGCTGGCTTGGCACGAAGGATCTCTCTCGGTATGGATGGGATGAAGAAGCATCAGCATCACCAGGCTGAAAGGCAGATAGTTCTAATCCCTACACTGTCAAGGTGACTCATGATACAGAGAGTGATGTGAGTTTCTTATGATTTTTTTTTCTGAACAGTACACCGTGAGGCTTCCTCAGTCCAGTTCCTTCCAGCTGACAGCACAGCTTCCCTGTTCCTCTTCTAGTCAATAGTGGAATCAAATCATCAATTTGGGATTCCAGTTCAGGCCCCTCAGATGATACTTTTCCAATTCCCACTCCTAGAGTTTCTCACACCCAAAGGCATGATTGGCCTGGATCGTGGGAAAGTCGATGGCTTCGCACCAGCAGGACCCCAGGGATCTGAGACGGCAGCATCTATGAACCTGTCCCCAGCTCCCTAGCAGGGACCAGAGTCAGGAAGAACCAAGATGATCAGCAAGGCCACCCTTACCGTATGCCAGTCCACAGGGCTGAGTCCCACAAAAACGGCATCTGTATTCTTAGTAACCTTTTATTCAGTTCAACTTTATCCGGTCCTAATAAATAGAATTAATTACTTCCTTGCTTAAAACATTTCTATGGCTTCCAGTAGTGCCCAGGATAAATGCAAAACACTTCCCGTGGCCTTTAAGGTCAACATGTACTCTTGTCGTTCTCTCCAGCCCTTTCAGCCAGGCTCCTCCTTGCTCACCATACTCGGTCTCCCTTGCCTATCCCTCCTTCCTCAAATATACAAGGGGGGGACCCCCCAAAAAAGGAATTTATTTCTAAAAAAATTGTGTATTTACTTTCTCCCTCTCTTTCTCCATCCCTTCCTCCCTCTCTAAAAATAAACAAATGAAATCTTTTTTAAAAACAGAAAGAAAGAAAAGCCCTGGCTGGTGTGGCTCAGTGGACTGAGCACCAGCCTGAGAACCGAAAGGTTGCTGGTTCAATTTCCAGTCAGGGCACATGGCTGGATTGCGGGCCAGGTCCCTGGTGCAGGGAGCGTGAGAGGCAACCACACACTGATGTTTCTTTCCCTCTCTTTCTCCCTCCCTTCCCATCTGTCTAAAAATAAATAAATAAAATCTTCTTAAAAATTGTACAGTTGTTCTTACATGTTTAAACTTCAGTCACCTTCAAAGTACTCTCCATTTGACACAATACACTTATCAAGATTTTTTTTCCCACTGCTCAAAACAGTTTAGAACTCATTGATTTTAATGCCTTTTAGTGCTTCTCCTGTTTTTGTTTCACCTCTTCCACGTTGGCAAAACATTTCCCTTTGAGGACTTTTTTCATCCAGGGAGGGAAATAAGTCACTCAGGGCAAGATGGGGTGAATAGGGAGGGTGTGGTATGGGAGTCATGGTGTTTGTGGTCAAAAACTGCTGAACACTCAGCGCAGTGTGGGCAGGTGCACTTGTAAATCACCCGCCATGAAATGGGCAAACGCGCTGAGTCTTCAAATAAAATTCACTGAGGTCAAATGCAGCCTCTGACCACAATACCAGCTGGCACACTGATATAAATGGGTTCCTAGAACACTCAACTTAGCAGGGGAAGCCTGTTTTACAAGGGGTCCACCCTCCAGAAGATAATTCTGGTTTTTTTTGGGGGGGGTTCCCCCTCGGTATGCAGCCATCTCTTATCTCATGACTAGATATATGTTCTTCCCCCTCTGTCCAGCTAATTACTGTCCCCCTCTCTGGTCTCAGCTCAAATGCTGCCTTCTCAAAGACAACGTCCCTGACTACTCCCCCGAGCAAGTTATTACCAATTTCCTCTTTCCTTCAGGTCTTTCAAACACAGACCTATCAACAGGCATATTACATACTTCTGTGTTCATTGCCTTCTCCTTCCCCAAGACCTTGTAAGCACTATGAAACCAGGATCAGTCTCTGAGTTTCACTGCCTGTCTGCAGAAAGTCTACTACCTAGCAGATTCACAACAAAACTCTGCTGAAGTCTATTCCCTCGTTTCTGCAAAGTCTGACTTCACTCATTCACAGAGGGTCCATAAACCATGAATTAAGAAACCACTGTCTACTGGGCACTGTACTGGAGGCTGGCGTTAGCTCACCGATGCTTGTAGTTAATGATGCTGCCATGTTTAAATGAGTCCCTCCTGACTCCAGAAACTAAGTAACCTTTGTAAGTCATGGAGCCAGCAAGTGGCCAAACCAGAATTGGAAGCTCTGGCTCCTAACATCTTGCTTTTTCCACCCAATGACAGAAGTGACAAAAATGTGAGTGCCCAAGCCTGAAGGGCGAGCAAGTCTTAACTGTGTTGGTCCCCACCCCACCAGCAGCAGGAGAAGACTCAGACTGGCATCATCCTGCACCACAGCGGAGAGGCTCCTGGGGCAGCAACGAAATGGAATCGGCATATTTACCTGCCTCTGATTAAATAAGAGTTTTCACTTGACAGCAGTTGCTGAAATAACTTGCACTATAAATAAACAGGAACTGGGCTAGCATCTGAACCTGCTCTCAAACCTGACTCCTTTTCCAATGAAGCTGCACAAAACCCAATCTGCTCCAGAGAAAAAAGGGAACAAAGGAAAATAAGGCTTTCTGTCTCTGAGGCATTTTAACTAAGGATTAATTGAGGTTGTATTACTGCACGGAAGGTGCCTTTGAGGAGGTCCTGTGCCAAGAAAATTGGGGTGCGAGAACCATCTGCATAGAAGGATCAACCAAGGTTATTAACCAAAGCAAACTGAGGGCAGGGTCACTTGGAGCAAATGACAGAGGCATCACAACTTCACACCCAATCCAGGAAATAGAGGCACCTGGTCCCAGAGGTCTCCTGGCTCCTCTCACTGCCTCCCTCAAAGGCACCACAATCCACCCAGGGCAGGCAACAGAAATTCATGGATATTTTCCACTCCCAATCCTTGAGCAACCCAGATACCCTTTCCAGGGACCTTCCAGAGTTGAGGGTTTAACTGACTTGTTCAAGATCCCTCAACAAGGTAGCTCTCAGCTGAGGCAGGGCTGAAGCCCAGATGTCCTGACTCTAAAGAGCCTTCCACTCAGCAGCAGAACTTCCCTACACACCCTCCTCTGGTTGGGGACGGAGGAAAGGTAAGTAGGAGTAGGTGGTCAGATGGCTTCCCGCGGAATCTCCACTTCACAAGGATGCACCCCTCAGTCCTTCACAATCTGTTTGAACCTACACTTGACGGCCACGTTTTCTTTCCTCTCTTCCTCCCCCCTCCCCTTGCTCTTTACCTCCATCCTGCCTTGCAGAGTGCTATCTTCACCCTGGTGTGTGAACTTGCAGTCAAGTCCCTAAGTTTAGAAGGAGCCTGAGCATCTTCCTGAGCTTCCTGGGCTCCGTGACAGCTGAGGCCACTCAACACACCTCTCACGGGGGTCTCGGGCAGTCGGGTGGGTAAGAAGCCAGCTTCCTCCTTGCCTTTTCCACTAACAAACTCTGTAACCTTCACCCCCAGGGTCTCAGTGATCTCACCCGCAAGGTGGAGAGAAGTATCCCCACCTAAGATCTCACATAAATATAGAACATCTAAAGAAAATAGCATGTGTGCTTTGGGAAAAGGATAAGACTCTGACAGAATGTGCTGAGGCAGAGAAGTCAATGTATCTTCCTTAGGACCTCCTAACTCTTAGGGATTAGTTCCAAAGGAAGCAGTTTGCAAATTGTCAGTGACAACTGATGAAGTGTCCCAAGTCTTTTGTCCATTTTTCAATGGGATTGCTTTCGTGCTGTTAAGTTTTGAGAGTTCTTTGTAGACCCAGGCTATACAAAGTCCCCCATGAGCTGTGTGATCTCACACTATGTAGCTTGTCTTTTTCATTCTCAAAACAGTGTCTGTCACAGAACAAAAGGTTTTAATTCTAATGAAGTCCAATTAATTCATTTTTCTTTCACTGATCATCCTTTTGGTGTCATTTCTAAGGACTCTTTGCCCAACCACAGATCACAAAGATTTTCTCCTAGGTTTTCTTCTAAAAGTTCTGTTTTATACTCATATCTGTTATACATTTGAGTAAATTTTTGCATGAGTGTAGAGCTTAGGTCAAGTTTTGATTTTTCACCTTTGGATGCCCAGCTGTTTCAATTCCATTTGTAGAAAAGACTTTCTCCATTGGATTGCGTTTCCACTTCTATCAGAAAACAACTTGGCCGTACTTGTTGTGGGTCTATTTCTGGACTCCATTCTGTCCACTCACCTATGTGTCCTCCCCTTTGCCAACCCCACGTTGTCTTGATTACTATAGCTTTATAATCAATCTTAAAGTCAGGTAGGATTTTATGTGTGATTCCTCTAAATGTATTCTTTTTCGAAATCATTTAGGTATTCTAGTTATTTTGCCTTGCCACATAAATTTTAGAAATTGGCCCTGGCCAGTGTGGCTCAATTGGTTGGAACATTGTCTCAGAAACTGAAGAAAGGTTGTAGGTTCGATTCCCAGTAGGGGCACATGCCTAGACTGCAGGTTCGGTCCCTGGTTGGGCACATGCGAGAGGCAAACAATCAATGTTTCTCTCTCAATTTGATGTTTCTGTCTGTCTGTCTGTCTGTCTCTTTCCCTCTCTCCTGTCCCCTCTCTCTAAAATCAGTAAGTATGTCCTTCTGTCTGTCTGTCTGTCTCTTTCCCTCCCTCCCTCCCTCCCTGCCTCCCTCCCCCCTGTCCCCTCTCTCTAAAATCAGTAAGTATGTCCTTAGGTGAGTATAAAAAAAATTAGAATTGGCTTATTCATATCTACTAAAATTCTTGCTTAGATTTTTATTGCAATTGCGTTAAATCTCTATAGAATTTAGGGGAGAACTGACATCTTTGCTAATGAGGCTTCTGGTCCATGAACATGGTATATCTTGCCACCTATTTAGGGATTCAGAATCTTCATTCTAACAAGGTCCCCAGGTAACTCCTCTGCACATCAGAGTTTAAGAAGAACACTGCTCTAGAGTTGGAATCACAGTGAAGTCATCTGGGAAGAGAGATGACATATGGATGCCTGGGTCCTACCCAGACCAACTGAAAAGGAATCTCTGAAAGCAGGCTTAGGCACTGGAATTTTTCTAAGTTCTCCTGGTGATTCCAAGCAGCAGCTAGGTGTGAACTCCTACTCTAGACTCAGACAAGGGCTTATGTGAACCTGGGCTCCTATGGTTCTGGCCCCATGTTTATTAACCCGGCCTGATTAAGGCCATCAATTCATTTTCTCTCATTTCAATTGCCATGATCACCTGAGGACAGGGGTGTTAGTTCATTGAGAATTTTCAGGAAGAATTACGATGGTAGATTGACAAACTCCCTCTGTTGGTCCAGCACATCTCCTATACCTGAGGACTGCCTTTCCCCACCCAATCCAGGAACTGGAGTAACATTCCAGAATCCCATCTTCTGGCTGCCTCGTCTCTTCAGAAGTCTCTCTGGAAGTTAATGAGGCCACAGGAGACAGAAAAGAGAGAGAAAGTGTGTATGTGCAAGAGAAGTGTCCAATTGTATAACTCTAATCAATAAGATCTGTGACCCAAAATACTTGCTTCAGAGCAAAGGAACATCTTTTGCTTTCAAATCTACCTCCTTCCTATGCTGAGTCAGAGAAATAGCTCCATATTTAAGAGAAAAACCCTTCTCTAATCTCTAAGGGCAAAGGGAAGTTTTCTTGTGTTTTTTCTGTGGCTCCTTGGAAATGTTAAATGCTCATCTCAGCTGCAGCAAACGGGCACGGTGATATACTGCCCCCTAAAATATAAACCTATTGAATGTTGTCCGAAGTGAGTTTTGCTTCTCTTATCCTTTAATGAATTTGGGAGAGAGAGGAGCTGATGCAGATAAAAGTGGATGTAAAACTTAATGCTTCCTGCTGGATGTGCACCAACCCCAGCCAGCCAAAAGTAGACCAACACATCAATAATATTTCTTTTTGAGGCTGCTGGTCCTTTGGGGGGTTTGTAAACACTCATAGAGGACAGAAGGACAGAAAGATATGAAAACAGCAAAAGCTGCATTCTAGGCCTCCAGACTGGGGCCTCAGTGACAGCCAAGCTGGCATGCCTATTTTTTAGACATCCATGTACCTATTTCCTATTAAAAGCCCTTCCAAGAATGAGGAGAGCGCATCCTTTCCTGCAGGGCTGCCAAGTTCATTCTCAACACTGCTGCCACTGCCTGAGGATGACATATCTCTGATTTCTAGTTCTTGGTTCGAAGATAAACATTCAAAGACCTTTAGAGTCATAAAATCCCAACATACAAATAAATGCCTCAATTGCAGAACCATGGCATGCTGAGGTTGCACCCAGCAAGCCTTGAGGTGTCCTCCCTCGCTGTTCTGTAAGAAGGGAGAAGTGACCAATCCAAGGTCACACAGTGGGTTAGATGTACAGCACAAGGAGGGATTCAGTATGAAGCAAACAGTAGTGGTATCCATGAGAAAGGACATGGTCTTTGGAGTCCTACCAACCTGGGTTCCAATACCAGATTTGCCACTGATCAGCTCTGTGACCTTGACCTCAAACAAGTAGAATTACAGTGTTCTCTACTTCACACTGCACCTTGGAAAATTAGAATAATTAGAGTGAGAATATGCAGGAAGGGCCTGACACACAGTGGGTACTTACTGAACAGCAGTAGCTTCTATAACCCTGAACTTCCAAACCCAGGTCCAGTGATCTTTCCACAGTCCCACCATATGAAGACCCTGAGCCCTTCCAAAAAGGCTGATTGGGTTAAGGGTTAAACCCCGCGTCATCCTCACAAGTACAGGCCAGCACTAACCAGGCTTCTTTAAAGACAAAAAGGAAAAGAAATTGGATTTGTACTGTCCACCCTACCCTGAACCAGACACCTCACTCCCTTTCCTTTACTTACGCTTCTATTCTGAGTCAGTGGGTCTTGGGTAGGGTGAGTCCTGCTCAGTACAAATTGTGACCCCTGGCCACAACTGCACATGGCCCTGACCCTGATGCTGCCAGCTCCTAGATCAGTTCTCCATGCTCTCCAGAGAGCATTCCCACCTCTGCAACTTGGCACCTAAGCCTGGAAGGACCTTCGACAACCACACTGTCTACAGAGAAGTCACAGAGCAGGTCCCCACAGGTCACGTATCTATTTCTTAACCCATGGAGTAATTTTAATTTTTTTTTACTTAGTTGAAAAAATGTTAAAAAAAAACAGCAGACTTCACAAAAATGTAGATCACAAACTGGCCAAATGGCCGCAGTTGGCCAGGGCTCTGAGGCAGCTGCTCCCTCAGCTGGGAAGACTCTCGCTCTGCTGATCAAGGCCCCCACCAGGCCCTCTTTCTTCCGTACATGACCTTCCGAGGTCAGCATCTGAGTTTCTAATGCCTGACACAATATGGACTTCCAGTTCCTCAGCTGGACACTCAGCTTCACCACCTGGCACACCGCACCTACTCAAACTCTTCTCCCAGCATCCCTGGAAAATCTCCCTGCTGCCAGGCCTCCACTGGGAGCTATCCCCCTGCTTAGAATGCCCTCTGTTCTATTGTTTATTCAACCCAATCAAGACTATCTCCTCTCCAGAAATTCTTCCCAACTGCCCAAGCCACAAAGAGCTCTCCTTCCTCCAAAGCCGTGAGCGGTTATCTCACCCACCGTGGCACACTGTCAGCCCTTCCCATGAGTGTGTCCCATTTCCCTGGCTGAAGTGAAAACTTCCCGAGCAGTTCACCAGGCCAGAGGGCAGCTACAGGCTTTGCATAAGAAGGTTCTGGACAAACATTTGAATACATTTGATTTTATTATGGTTTAACAAGTGAAATAGTTCTACAAGGCTTGTTAGTAAAATAGCAGTCCAAGTTTCTTTTGGGGATGATGAAAATGACCTAAAATTAGATGGTGGTGATGGCTACACAACTCTGTACGTGAAATCCCACTGAAATGCCATTTTAGTGGGTTTCTGTAAACCCAATGAATTGTACACAGTCTCCACGTGGTGGTGTGGTTTCTTCTGTAAGTCCTTGTTTATAAGGCTTCTCTCCAGCTAGTGTTCAGTAGGTTATGCAGGATGACTTTTCTATAATTTAGTTTTAACTCCAGTTTGGCCCTGGGAGGAGGTGAGTGTACTTCCACCTACCCCTCTGCCATCTTGGGTCTCCTCAAGATGAATTGCTCAGTCAAGTGTTATCGTACATATCATTGCTCAGGTACAGGCCGGGCTCTCCACCCCGCTCCAGCCTTGTATGTCTCCATTCCACTCCATCTCTGTTTCCTCCTCCCAGATGTGCCTAGGACCCCATCTCCTGAAAATACTCCAAAAGGATGAGGACGTGTTTTCTGTTTCACCGATGAGTGTCCCTCCCTCCTCCTCTCCCTACCCATACCTCAGGGTCAAACACAGGACTTGGCACATGACAGAAGCTCAATAAATACACTTGAAATGAAAAGCACCTTACTTTTTATTCCCTACACATTTGCATATGCTATTTACCTGGCCAAGCATGTCCTTCCCTTTCACCAACCACCCAAATCTGTGAGGCTTGGAAATCTAGTATCTAATGTTCCTGTCTTGGTCCTTTCCTATTCCCTTACTGTGCCAAGTGCCCCTCACTTTAGGCTCCTGTGTACTTTGCTGTTGTCTGTCACAGCCATCACCAAATGGTGGTGCAATCATTTGCTCAATCCTGCCTCTTCCGTGGCTGTCAAGTTCCTCTGGTGCCAAGACCGTGTACACTCCTTCCATGTTCCTGTCCAGTTCTGAGCCATAAATGACCATAACCAGCCCATGAGGGAGGTACTAGAATCCTCATTTTCCCAATGAGGAAATGGAAGCAAGAATCCAGGCTCCATGCATGAATGGGGAGAGCAGAAAAGGAAGGAGAAGGAGAGGGTTCGGTGAGAAGACGTGGTTCTATTATCAGGAGTGAGGCACAGGAAGGGTAGCGGGTGTAACTGCCCAGCCAAGGAATATTTCATTATCTAGGGAAAGGCACCTATGTTTGACTTGCTGTTTACTATCAAATAAAGGCTCAGAGTCTGTGAACTTGCATGTTCATGTATGGGGCTTTACCCAGTAGAAATACAAATGATTTCTGTTCAGTAGAGAAGATAATCCCAAAGTTTATCATTTTACTGCCTTGTAAGACCTGAACTGGTTTTGTATTGAGTCTAGCGGTCTTATTCCAATGTTCTTTTTCTGGCACCAATGAAACTCCATTTTGCTGTCCTGTTGATCC
Organism: Macrotus californicus; assembly: GCA_007922815.1. NCBI lineage: Eukaryota > Metazoa > Chordata > Mammalia > Chiroptera > Phyllostomidae > Macrotus > Macrotus californicus. The sequence goes on along the minus strand of VMDR010001452.1, from coordinate 25,481 downwards.
CTTCTTAAGGGGCTGAAAGCAATTTTTCACATGTGCACGTTCTATGTTTGTATGACTCATGTTTTATTTAGCTTTTTGAAAATTGTACTTTGACACCAAACCTGCCACCAACTCTCAGAGTGTCTAGCGCCAGCCCTTCCCTCTTCTGGACTCAGTTTCCTCAGCATAACATGAGAGAATGGGTCTATAAGGGGTATTAAGGGTTCTAGGCATCTTTGATTTTAATATAGAATCTTAAAAAGAATAATTTTTTCATGGAGTTGAACATCTTATGGAGTTACCTCCAAAATAACAACAATAACAATAGCTAACACTTCTCCAGCCCCAGGTATCAAGCCCTATTCTATTTAATTCTCAGATAATAAGGCAGATACTGCTGTTTCTAGTCCCACTTACAGATGAGGTTACAAAAGCTGAAACATTGTTTTTCAACCAGGAGAAACTACATCTATCCTTCCATCCATGTTTTGTTTTCCATTTATTTCTTCACTTGTCTACTCATCTGTCTTTCCATCCATCCATTCAGCTAACACAAAACAGATATGGGTGTCAGTTTCCCTTTGGATCTATCGGATTGCCTGAAATGGCATTGAAAAGAGGTAGTGACTGCTTCTAGCTGGTGGGTCCAGGAAGAGACTCCATTTGCTTGCCCCTAAAGGTTCAAGCAGGTTTAGAGAGAGGTTACGTAAGCATCCTCAGCTAAAGGCTGCAGGTGGCAGAAAGGAATGGAGGCAGGAGAAGGGGACATGCGCAGTGACCAGTGAGCAGCTGTGGCAGGCTGCCGAGAAGGGTGTGTGAAGGGTGGATGGCAGCCGATGGAGATGGGGAGAGACCGACTGCTCTTTATGTATGTCAAAACCTCATTGAGAATCATGATCAGTTTCCTTGGTCTGATGCTTCCCCACACTCACCCTGACCTTGAATACCACGTGTGTTGGTGAATTAGCAGACACAAATCCTTTCCTGGGCCATGATCAGGCTAAGGCTGGGCACTCGACTACCAGTGTCCTGAACTCTTAGACACAGAGTAACAACAATCATGGAAGGAACCTACTCCGACATCTAGCCTCCCTTTCCCAACACGTGGCCAAGAGCTAATTTAAGCTAGTCTGAGCTCACTTTGCAAGCAGTTGTCACAAGGCACTACATCAAAAGACTCCCGAGGCCCAAATATTTAACAACCAGGACACTCCCTCCATCCATCAGTTTGGTAATTCTATCCAAGAAAAGCTATCAGGGGTTCTGTTCTGGTCTGCACATTTCTTATAAACATGCCAGTGCCCTTTACAGCTCACAACTCACAATCCCTAAACATTTACATATTTCTCCCTCCTAACATGTCCTTGGCCATTTGATTAAGTGGTAGGTCACAGGGGATGGACGTCAAGGCCTTGGAACCTTTGGGTTTTGCCCAAACCTACTTTCTAATGGCATCCATGCCAGCCTCACCTTCGATAAACACAGGATCACTGATGTGCTGGTGCCTTGATCTGCCCTACACCTCTTCCCATAGGTACATGAGGGAGGGAAGTGAGGGCCTCTCAGAAAGGCACAGACAGGAGGACGTTTTATCAGCTGGGCCTCTCAGGGACAAGCTGGTGGGTTTCCTCATGACCCCTAGGGCTGAGTGGGTGCCAGCACCTCAAAGCTCCCTGATTCCCAGAGAAGTGGGTAAAGAAGGATCTCTATTACGAAGGAAGCTGCCACACCAAACCTCCTAGACGGTGACACAGCACTCTCACACAAAGCCTAAATCAGCGCACACACAACACCCCTGCCCTTTGGAAGTGTGCTGTCTCCTAGGACTAGCGGGGCTCTTCCAGTGCAGCTGCTACAGAACACAGCCGTGACCTGCCGAGAAAAGCCCAGGCAAGGAGGAAGCCGCGTGGGCTGAAGAAGTGGGAAGCCTTCGTGGAGGAAGTGTGGAGAAACAGCACCACAGGCTGGGGAACCACTGGCACAAAGGCACAGCAGTGAGCCTGGGATGGCCAGGGCCAGCAGAGGGGAGGCCGCTGACCTCCCACAGTCACAGCTTTCCTGTTGGCCCCGCCTCTGATTTCAGTGGCAATTTTGAATAAAGGAAAGCACACAGCCTTCAGAGCTAGACCGGAGTTTCAATCCTGGTGCCTTCTCCTCCTGGCTGGGTGATCCCTGCAAGTTAACATCTCAGAGCCTCACTGTCCTCATCAGTAAAAATAGGGCACTGGCATCTACAGGGCTGCAGAGGGGAGAACCAGGCTGGGGTTACTGGGCAGCACCTGGTCCAGCCCTCTGTGCCAGCATCTACTATGTTGGGGTCTGAGTTACCTGACTCCCAGCACCTTAAACACAGACCAATCCTTTCAACTCAAACTGTGGTGCCTTAGCCCAGTGCCTCAGCCATGGGAAAACCATGATGGACACAGATCCCCTCCCAGGAAGGATTTGCTGCCCAGGTGCTGGAGGGCTGTTGGCAGCCTCTTTGGGGCTTGCTCAGCTGCAGGGAGCCACCTGGCCCAAGGTCACACTCTTCAGGACAGCCCACCTCCTATGACTGACGGGTGAGGGAATAGAGGCCCACGTCAGCCCAGGACAATGCTGGCCGGTCATCTTGGCTCCGGCTCTTTCCATGGGGTTGGCTGGAGCTACAGCAGGCCTGCGGCACACCTAACCTCACAGCGCTGCGTCCTCTTTCCCCTCCTCGCACAGGCACCGGTCCCACCGATGCTCCCTGGTAAACATCCTGCGTATGCCACTCTGTCTGTAACAAGTCTTGCACTTGCTGATTGAATAAATGTCGGAAACAAGACTCCTTGCCTGCTAAATCCAGACCCCTGTGCCCAGCCATACCGTGGTCTGTCCTACACCTGACCCCTCTAAACCACAGGTATTCTTGCCGCTGACATTGCCAAGAGTCCAGGGTAAGGAAAATGACATGTGGCAGTGCTGTGACAACCGCAAGGGCTGCACTTCCACACAGGCAATCCTTCCCCCCACCAACCCCATTCAGGAAAGTCAGGCACACAGGTGCCTTGCAACGGGGGCTGAGAGGTTTCGGGTAGTCTGGGCTCTGCAGACATTCTCAACCACAGAAGCCACTAGGTTCCATTTCCCCACGTAGCTGGAGAGCCAGTCCGGGCGAGAGAGAAAGGAAGCATGGGACGCACCGAGAGAGCCCTGCAGTGGGACGGCGCCCACTTCCTTATCCCAGGATGCCTCAGGAAAACACACATGTGAATAATGGTCATCTGAGGCTACTGTGTGAAAAGTCACCCTGAGGGAGAAGCAACATCAGAAGAACCAAAAACATTGTTTTTCATAGAACACAAATGGCTAATTGCAAAATAATTCTTTTATCAACTGCCACGTAAGTTTTTAATTCAAAGAAATGTGAAATGCTTCACTTCTTAAAAGAAAATTTGGAACATTCAGATATAAAATGCCAGTGGTGAGGTGAGGAAGAGGAGCCTGGTCAGAGCCACCTGGCACATAGGGGGCAGCTGATAACAAAGGGGGCGCTAGTGAGAGCTGGCCAGGTCTAGCCACACAGCACACGCCAGAGCAGCCTCCTGGGCTCATCTTGTGTCAGAACCAGCTGGCCTTCCAAGTCCCAGCTCACCTGTCACCAACCTGCAGCCACCAGGAGTGAATAGCATTTTTGACCGCAGCCCTCCTGACCTGTGCTTTCTCCTGAAGCAAGGGGCTTGCTGAGAAGGACCCCCTGTCCAGCATTCACATCTACATCCTCACAAACAGAGCCTGCTCCCTTTCTCACTCCCAAGAAAAAGATGTCCCTCTGGGATTCCTGCTGGCAGGTTCACAAAAGAAAGAGGCAGGCCAAGGAGAAACACCTCCTGGGTGTTCCCTGCCTACAGGAAAGGAGCTCAGATTTTACAGGAGGATGTGGAGGCCTGGCAGGCAGCTTCATGAGACGGGTCCCTCCTGGGCATGGTGGAACTGACCTCCTCTTCAAAGGGCTTGCGGAGAAGGTAGGTGCACATCACATCATGAGCACACTAGTCAATGGGACACCCCGAGGGTTTCACAGAACTCCTGCAAGGCCTGGAGGGGGGCGTGGGCGGAGCTCCAGCCCCACCTCAACCCTATAACCAAAGCAGCTAGATTGTTGTCAGTTTACTGAGCATTCTGGGCCTTCTAAGAGTATGAAAGCCACACTGCCTTGAAAGAGCTCCCAGGAGATCCTGGGGAGCAAAGGTCATATGTCAGACCAGTTAGTGGCGGTGCAACCCTCAACAAGTCCCTCCAGCACGCTGAGCCCCAGGCACCTCTTATGTAACAGTGATCATACCAGTGCCCTCGTTCTGCTCTGGGTGTGATGGTTAAACAAGGTAGGTCCCGGTAAGTGCTCCATTCTGTGCCTGGCTCATAGTGAATCCCCAATAAACATGAGAAGCCACTGGGGGCACATGATATTTTCTTTAAGTGAGCATTGGCCCTGTTCAGGGCCTAGAGATAAAGATGAGCTTCTAATTCTAGGCAGAAGGGCTTATTTCTTTTACTGAGCTCAAAAAAGGCCCCAGCATTTAAATTTCTTAAAACCTGAAGAAATAAGACATTGTTCTGAAAATCCTCTGCCTTCATCCACCTGCAGGATTACTGGTCATCACAAGCCCCAGCCCCAGAGTGCCCAGGAGTCAATGGGCTGTGAAAAGAAAAGCCACCGACCCACCCTCTCCAGGTGAAAGGGTTTTGCAGAAACCAAGCAAAGTGGGGAGAGTGACACTTTACTGTGGATCTGTGTTTGCACCTCCTTATGGCCCACCCCATCTCGCAAGTGAAAGAGTGAGGGACGGAGACAGATCAGTTGCTCCGCCCACCTATGCATTCCCTAGTCGACCCCTGCTGGGGCAACCTTGGGGAAACCTCGGTATATTGGGATGACGCTCCAACCAACTGAGCTACCCAGCCAGGGAGAGGAAGGAGAATCCGTCTTGCTAAGCTGGTGCACTGCCTCTGCCAAAGTCTCCTTTCTCCAGCTTCAGTGCAATGGATGGTATGCTGTCTCCCTCCCTCCACATGCATTCAGGAAAAAATCCTGGCTCTGGAGTCTGGAAACCTGCATCAGGTCAACTGTCATCACTGGCTTGACGTACATCATCAGACAAGTGACATAAGTTCTTCGATCCCCAGCTTCCACTTTGTAAAGAGAGATCTTAGTTCCAGGTCTCATTACTTTCAGGACATCTGAGTTGTGCAAATGTAAAATAAGACAGCGTAGGAGACAGCACCTTGACAAGTGAAAAGCACTGTGTGCAAATATAAAACACTATTATCTTCATAAGCCAGCTAATCTATGGTGATCACTTGGCAGGAAGAATGTAAGGAAGTAATTTCCACACAGAGTTATTCATTGTAGGACTATTTGTGTGACGCTGAAAGTGACAGCTCTTCGCCCCGTCCTCTGATACAAATTAAAAGCTTCATTCCACGGCCCCTGCATGTACACTGGTTTTCATTGTTCGATTGCAGACACAAGGTGAGATGCTGACAACACTCTTAGTAATTGTCTGGTTTCTATTCAGAAGTTCCTGGCTCACGAGCATTGTTTCGTCCAATGTTTCAGGAATAACCAGGCATTCTCCTGACAGTGTAGGAAATGGTGTCTGTTTAAAGATTTTGGTGTTAAATTGAGCAGTAAATAACCACGAAAAACAACAGACCAAACAAAAACTCCTGGACATAACCTATTAACAGAGAATTGCAAGCATTAGCCCCATCAAAGATCACTGTCCAATAGGGAATCAAAATATTTTTCCGATACTAAATGAATAAAAAGCAATGGAATGTTATTATATTTTAAAGAGAGAGGCATTCAAACCATCAACAACTTTTTTAATTAAAGCATAAAACTCTCTTCTACTCAACAAGCCATAGGAACATATTTGAATTCTTGTTCACAGACCTTTAAGGGATGCTAAGAGGTACAGAGAGAAAAAGGAAAAGTAACGAAAACGGATAAATATCTAGGAGGGGAAAACAAGAGTGACAGAAAGGGAACAGAAGTGATTGAGGAAGGCCTCCGGGAGGCAGACCGAAGGAGGAAAGTGGACACACGTGAGAGAAAAGAAAAGAATCAGCCAACCCAACAGCAACCATTAAATAAGAAGTAAAGAGAAACTTTCGCAAAGCAGCCTCTAAGTTGGGAAGATTACCACTAAAAGCTTTGAAAGCTATGTTATAGATGTACAGTTACAGGAGCTAAAGAGTATGTGACCTTTTGCTGCTTCCCTAATGAGATAAGATCACACCAAGACTACATCACGGACCAGCAGTTCCTCATCCCTGCCCCATAAGGCCACGCTACATTATTTTTCAGTATAAAACACTGAATGTCTACATGGGCCTGCATTTCCTGCAGGGCTGCCGCTAACCAAGGCAAGGCACTTACTTAGCCTCCCCATGACAGTTTTCTCACCTACAGGGACCACAGGATGAGGATGAACACAGCACCCACCTCATAACAGGGATGTGAAGATGAAACAGAAAACATAGAGAAAGCACCTGGCATCACCTGTGGCATTTAGTAAATCCTTAATAAATATTAGCATTTGTTATTAGCTGGGGTTACAGTTCATCTCAAAGGGGAAAAAGAATGAATGTGTGTACACAGATTAAACAAAAAAATATTTTGGAAGTCTTATATCATCAGCTGAAAGTGTGTGCTTTATTAGGCTGAAGGCATCACACTCGGCACCCCACATGAAGAACATTCTGCAGTTCCTACCAAGGACACACTGCATCCCCTTCCTGCCTCTGGGCTTCTGCACTGAGCCCTCCAGCTCAGCACGGGGGGTCTCCCTGCCCACAGGTACTCTCTAAGAATCCTGGCCCAGACTCGAAGTTTGAGAAGCATTTCCTTTCCTTCAGGTCTTCCTTCAGGGCAGTTCAACCACACTTGAAGCACTTTGGCTTCCTTCATTTTCCCCACAAACAAACGCTTTAATCTACAGTCCCTGGCAAAGCTCTTCGAAGAGACTCTCTTCCTGCATCACTTTCTTGCTCAGCCTGCCTTAGGGAAGAATGAAGGCACGTTGCAGGAACACCGGCTCCTCCATGCTAATCTTTCTCTCCCTCTGTTCTAGCCATGAACCCTTACTCCCTCCAATGCACCCACAAACAAACCACAGATCCACATCCAGCTCAGAGGCTAGCACACAGTAGGTGCTCAGATGAATGTCTGCTCACTGAAGGCTCATATCTGCCTTCACCCCTTTGCTCCTGGCAGTCCCTTCCTTTGGAACACCTGCTCCCCTCCCCTTAACCCAGTCAAACCCAGCTGGTACTTCACAGGAAAGATGCCGTCTGTTTGAAGAAATGATGCCTGAGTGCCCACACTATCTGCTGTTAACTTCAAGCAGCATGGCGGGCACAATGATGTGAAGTGACTTTTCTACTTCAAAGAGAAAGCAAAATGTCCCCAAACTTATGACCTCTTTGAACACAGGTGGCAAACACAAGGCCCGTGGACCGAATCCTGCCCAGCACCTTATTTCTACCTGGCGGCAGCACCAAGCTCTCACTTGTTAGGAGGAGTTACATTTATTCAGTCCTAAAATGACATTCAGCCCTTTGAAGGCAACCTCAAGGCTGATGTGGCCCGCATTGAAAATGAGTTTGACACCCCTGTCTTAGAAGGTCAATTATTTATAGCTTAATCATGGGCAACTAACTGTATGTCTTCTGACCTTAGAGTCCCATTAGAGTGGAAAAGGCTTTCCTATTTGTTTCCAGGGGACTCTGAATTAGACGGATCTACAAGACCCCTTAGGCTCTCCTCCATTCATTCAGCAGACTCATTCATTCATATATTCCAGGAACTAGACGCTAATGATACAGCAGTGACCCAAACAGACAAAAATCCCTACTTTTAATGAGGCCAGTATGGATTCTAGTGGAAGCAAGAGACAGGAGATGATAAATAAGTGAGCAGATTATGTACTATACTGTAGAATTATAAGTATTATAAAGAAAAATGAAAGATATGAAGGACAGGAAATAAAAGTAACTGAATGTTAGAGGAACTATAAGGAAAACTGGGGAAAATGTGACACCTGACACTCACTTGCCGTGTAAACAGGAGCACGCCCCATGCCGCCTCCAAGCCTTGGTTTCCCTCCCTGCGGTACTGTCCGCAGGACCTCCTTGCACTGTCATTCTGTTTCTCCGAGCAACAGGTAGCGATTTGAGGGCAGACTAGAACTTGTCCGTGTCTAACGACTGTGGTCTAAGGTTCATAAAGACCATTCCCACATTCCACGGAGATCCTAACAAGTCCCCTATCTGCCACTGGTCGCAAGTACTTGTGTGGACAATCTCAAGAAATCACTTGTTATTTTCTGAACTGTTGACTTAGACAACTTTAAACCCAGGTCCCTTTTCCCTTCGGACACCTCAGCAAACCCTCCTGATAGGCAAGAACCCCTTAAAAAGCTCATAAAGCGGGACTCGGAAAGCAAGGACACTGGGTAACCGGGCTTCGAACACCCGCTTGTCCTGGAGCCATGCAAGTAGGCACGGCAGGCTGGAGTTCAGTTAACTCACACCTGCCCTGATGAGGTGGCACCCAGCAAAGGGTTACTTCTCTGTGGATTTTTTTTTTCCTCTTTATTTCCTAGCAAGCTGATACAATGCTCAGAAGGAAGGTCTTCATCTAGGAATAGTCGTCTTGGGACCATACAGCGAAGGCAAGCCATCCATTGAGCACTCATCTTCACATCTGATTAAAAGCTCCCCTTGGGGTGATTCTCTGCATCTGCGAGTCAGCATTAGGGCCTGGAGACTCTGGGAACAGCCACTGGCCCCCATGCAGTCCAAAGTGAGAGCTGGGCTTCGTTATATTCGTTCAGTGTGCCAAACACGCTTCTGAGTGCTCTACGTGAATGAACTTACCACACAAGGAGAGTAGGTGTGACGATTATTCCCATCTTACAAAGGAGGCAAACGAGACACAGTAAAGCAGCCTGTCCAAGGTTACAGCGTTTGTAAATGGGAAAGAACGGCCCAGAATAGCCCTGTATTTAACCACTAATGCTAGAAGGCAGCAAGGTCAAAGGAGGTATCATTGACCCTTGAATAACCTGGGAGTTAGGGGCACCAACCCCCCTGCATAGTCAAAATACCACATATAACTTTTGACTCCCCCAAACTTAACTACTGATAGCCTGTACCACTGACCAGAGAAGCCTTACCGATGACATAAGCAGTCGATTAACACAAATTTTGTATGTTATATGTATTATGTACTGTATTCTTGCAAGGAAAATACATTGACAGTACTGTATTATATATATTGATACCATAATTTAAAAAAAATCTGCATATATGGGCCCATGCAGTTCAAGCCTGTGTTGTTCAAGGGTAAACTGTATAATACAAGCCACATATATAATTTTGAATTTTCTAGGAGACACATTTTTTAGACACTTAACTGCTTTATTTACAACTCTACAGAAAGATTTAAAGACAAGTAATATTCCAAGTGGGAGAAAGAAGTTTTCAAATTGCTTTCACTTGAAACTCACATACATTGACTTTCTTGCATGTTTCCCTTTAAGTCTGAGTGTTGGCTACCTCCCTAAGAGCCACCCCACCCCCTTCCTTCTTCGGAGAGCCCAGTTTTACTCAGGGACCCTGGCCTCACTTCTGAGTAGACCTAGGTAGTCTGAGCCAGAAAAGTATCCTGTGGGCTTCCGGGAAAGGGGTCTAGACTCCCAAGTAAGAAAGAGGCCTGGAAGAAATAGTTCCTTTCTCATCACACCTTATTTGTCTTTTCACTTTCTTTCAATTGTTGTAAGATATACATAATAGAAGATTGATCATTTAACCACTAAAGTAACGGTTCCATGGCATTAAGTACATCCACATTGTTGTACAACTATCACTTCTAACCCAACTAGGAGGCACGATTTTAAAAAGAAAAAAAAAGAAACAGGTGAAATTAATTTTGATATGATAATTATATTAAACCTAGATTAGGTCCTGGATAGGATGTCCGAAATATTATCATTCCAAGATGTAATAAATATAAAAGTTGTGCATGAGCATTAATAATATTTTGGAGCCTTTGTACTAAATTTTACACTTAAAGGGCAAATCTTAATTTGGACAGGCCATACTTCCAATGCTCAAGAGCCACCTGGGGTTAGCGGCCCCTGTTGGACAGCCCAGGTCTAGAGCTGCCCAGCCCAGGCACACCCACCTAGCTCATGGGGATTCCCAGGAGAGAGCAACAAGCGATCTGTTTATGAAAGGTTGTGCGTCACCACCAGCTCTCCCGCGCAGTCTGTGATTCACTGCAGAACTCCACACGGTATCTGACTCTAAAGAGAGCTTTTCCTGGTGGGGTAACTCTTGTGCCTCTGGCCATCCTCCTGTGGGTCCATCTCCAAAACGAAAGAGTGACCTCAGCCGTAGAGGCGGAGGCAGCACCTACGTAGCTACTCAGCCATGCCCAGGTCGAGCCAATAATAAACAAACACATGCCTACATGGAAAGAGAGAAGTGTATGTGCAGGGTTGAGGCAAGTAACGGTTGCCATGGAAACTAACCAACCTCACTCCAGACTTTTCCCTGCTGCCTTGATCATTTGGTGGCTGATGAAGCCCAGTGGAGAGGCATTGTCCCTGTACCTATGGAAACCTTCCAAATGCGCCCATTATGATAAAAGTAGATCAAAGAGGAAATGGTTACATACCTTTTCCATCCATCCTCACATCCACTTTTTGTCCTTGCTATTACCCAAATGAGAAGAAAACAAAACCACCCTTGTCTCAGAGAGAAATAGCTGGAGGGCACCAAGGTATGACAACAGGGGTGAGGTAGCCCCAAGAAGGACAGGAAAAAAAACTGCCCCAACTGTCCACCCTAGTAAATGTTTGACTGGACAAATGCTTATGGCTTCCGAGGTTTACTACCCCACCTGACTTAGAAGTGCTATTTCCTCTACAACAGATCCCTGGTTTGATCTTTTCTTCCTGGAGCCATGTGTCTTTGGGATCTTCCAATTCATTCTTTGAAACATTCATTCGTTCCTTCACTTGATCTTGAACAAGAAGCACCACAGTACAGTGGAAAGAGCCTGAGCCATCAAGTCACAAGAAGCCATGTTTCAACCCCAATCCTGTTTATTGAATGTATGGTCTTCCCTAAGTTATTAAAAAATCTCTGAGCCTTGGTTTTCTCATCTGTAACATGGGCTTGAGAACAGAATAATGTTGGTCTTCTGTACAGTTATACTCAACATGTTTAGATAGACATACATTTCTGTCTTTTCCCCTGGACTATGAGTTCTTTGAATTCCAAAACCATAACTCATTCCATTTTGATCACTCACAACTACTGAGCGGAGAGTCCGGCACTTCCAGATACTGCATAATATCAGCTGAATGAAGAAATGACAAAGCGCTTTCCCATGTATTCCCATCCTCTCTCCCCCTCTCTTTCTCCTTATTTCTCTTTTTAAATTTCATCCTCACAGCAGTCGGGCTCAGGATTATTTTAGCCCAGTACCAGACAAAGGGATTGTAACATTAAGATACATAATTCCTATTTGTCAAGAAATTTACAGTTTACTGTATTCATTTAACAAACAGTTTATTTTTTAAAAATGATTTATATAATATTTAGTCTGTGCCAGCTACTGTTCTAAGCACTTTATAAATATCAGCTCATTTAGTCTTCATAATAACCCTACCAGGGAGGCACTGTTATCGTCCGCTGTCACTGCCCCAGGGTCACACTAGTACATGGCAGAGCAAGTTAAACTTAGCCAGGCTGGTTCTTCAGCCAGTGCTCTTAACCACTCAGCCGCTGCCTTTAATAGGGCACATACATCACCTGCACAAGTGTGTGTGAACGGTGTGCGGGAGTGACAACTTACAGAGGAGGGCCCGACCCCACACTGCCTCTCCAAGTTGAGTAGAATTTGAACACAGAGTGTACGGGAGAGAAGAGAGGAAAGGCTGCCTGGAGAGAGGGTGGGGCCAGATGAGGATGTGCCCTGACCATCTGCATGAGTTTGGGTTTAGGCCACGGGAAGCTACTTCGGGGCCCTGAGCCACGGAAGAACTTAAGCAAAGCTGATTTGGGGGAAAGACCACCTGGCAGTGGCATGCAAAGTGGACTGAAGGAAGAAGATGGGACAAATGTGAGGAGTGATGTAGCAGCTGCTATAACAGATGAAGGAAGAGGTCACAGGACCTAAACTCACACAGTGGAGCCAGGAGCATAACGGGGCTGGGACCCACAGGCTACTGCCAGGATATCAGATGTCTGCATCTGTTTCCCACCAAATCATTCAAATCAGAAGCAAGTTCCAGAGGCACCCCCTGGGCACTTTCTTGGCCACCCAGTGTGACACATAGGCTCCCTGCAGCACCGGTTTCCAAAGAAGGTGAAACAAGGGGCTCTCTGGAGCAGTACATGGAAGTGCAGACCGAGCCTTTCCCTGTTATGGGTGGCTGGTTACTGAAGCCAAGATGTCAAGTTCAACCCGGAAAAAGAATCAGACCACCTCAAACATGAAAGATAGCCTGGTACACAGCAAACCGCAGTACTGTCTTGTGCTATTGCCCTATGAATCACAGCCCCAGAATCCCCACCCAGCCTGGGTCTTACAGATAATGGCACTTTCTATTCCAATTCCCTACACTCCCTCCCAATTGACTAGAAGGGGAGGAAAAAGAATGGAGGAGTGGACAAGGAGTTTGGGAGTGAGTTATGGCCCAAGAACATGATTTGTCGGCCTTCTTCCAAGCCCTACTGATTGTCTGAAATCCTCTACCCAGCCCCCGTTTTGCATAAATTCCTGAGAAGGTTCTCTCTGACATCAGAATGAAATGCTAGATATGGACACAGTAGGTAAACACATAAAACTAAAAAAAAAAAAACACACACAAAAAAAAACACTTTGCTTTGACAAAAGCTAAAGTTTTTTCTTATTTATCATATTTAAAGTCTTGGAATCCCACTTTCATCTTGATAGAGGCAATAAAATCTTCGCAACTTTTATGGCTCCCAGGATGAAGCTGAGGACTTCCCGGCTCCCACCCTGAAACCCTTGCAGACTTTGAAATTCAAGTCAGGAAAGAAACAGCTTTTGGTCAGAGGCAAAATGTATTTATCTGTGTAAGCACAACCATTAAGATGTGAGCATGAATACCTGAAGAGGTAAAACATTAAGGGAGAAAACAGGAAGAAATGGGAGGTAAGGCTTCTGAAGTAAGAGAGAAAATGATGACGCATCAACCCCCACTGAAAGCTTTTTACAGTGCAGGGGGAGTAGGTGCAGGGAAAGGCACCTGCAGAGGTTGGGAGAATGGAACCCAGGGAGTGGACTGAGGGGAGAGCTTTGCAGTGGTGGTGGTGGGGGCGGCGGGGGCAGTGAGCAGTGTGTGCTCCATGTCAAGAGGTGTGAGAGCAGACCTAACAAACAGGAAGATGGTGCTTGTATTTCTGTTTGTCTAGAATCTCTGCAGATCTGAAATCCACCCCCTCTGCTCCTCCAAACACTGAAGAAAATCTCCAAATGGAAAAATCTGAAGTCAGGCTACAATATGAAAAAAGAAAGAGAAATTAGGTTCATATAGGAAGCTGACAACTTTCTACTCCTCTGAGATCTAACCTGTGGTGCTGGGGTATCCCATATGAGACAGAGTCAGGAAACATAGGTTCTTGTCCATATGTTGCTTGGGACCAACTGGGTGACCTTGGACAAGCCTCATTTTAATTACGCATAAACTTTAGGGGGAATGATGTAGCACAGTGATAACTAAGGCATAATAAGGAATAAATAACACCAGTCCTGCCACCCTCCAATCCGTCACTCATGGCAGAAATCACTAATCACCCAGAGCATTCTGGAGAGCAGAGCCCTAGTTAGTCTTTGTTGCTAAGCCTTGAATCTTCAGCAAAGCATTCTGGGTAAGCACGACTGACTGATTCATCAGAATGGGCCCTGAAGATGAAACCTGTTCACTATCCCTAAACTAGATCCCTGTTAACCCTTGAACACCAACGCTATAAAGTGCTACGTGTGACATGTATTCTCATTACAAATACCCTTAACAACATTCTACCTCTCTTCTCTTCTCTTTGACCTTTTTTCCAAGTCTTAGCAGCTGAGGCTATAAAGAAAAAAAAAACAACAACAACTTTAAGACCCTTCATTCAACTCTTAGTCTGAAGCTCTACAAGTGACCTTGTGCACCTTCCCTGAGCCTCTTTACCTTAGGTTCCTCCATCCTGCTAAACAGTTCCTCCTGGGGTGGATGTCCTCTCTCACCTCCTAAGGAATTCATCAAGGTAGAGAATTCTATCCCTTTTCAAATGTTTTAAGACTAGGGAATAGAAGACAGCCTGAGGAAGTTCAAAGACATTTAATTATTACCCTCAGTTCTTTTGAAAATTATTAAAGAGCTCAAAATTAGAAATTCAGATTTCCTCCAGATCCCTGAGAACAAACAGCTCACTTGTAAATGGCTTAATGTGTCTGTTTAATGTACACAAAATTATTTTTCAGGAAGGTGGATGGTTTTTCATGTCATTTTGCATCTCTAAAATGTATCTATGGCAAAAGGATTGGGAATCAAGGTCTGACAAAATCTACAGCAGAAATAATTAGCACCAGAGGCTGTGTCTGGAAGAGAGTAAAATGAAAGAGAATCCGGTTACTTATTTATTTCTGTTCTATCCAGATCTGTCCATCACTACAGGGGAAGCAGAATGCTATCTTTCAGGAAAGACTGGAAGGGTGGCTTGCAGAATCGCTCCTGGTCTGTTTGCTGGAGGTGACCCAGAGCTCCCAACACATCAACTGCCCTGGGCCAGGGTGCTACAGGGACACGTGCTTCAAGGCTGAAACTTTCTGGGGAAAAAAACTACCAGATAACTCCATTTGTTTGCAAAATGGGCACAGGTCAGAGGAACAGTGATGTTTTGCAATTTAGCGTCCAGGGAAAGGCTCAATCCTTACTCCCAATGGTTTGGACAGTCTTTCCTGAAATCATGTTAATTAAATTGAAAATACTTGAAATAGTCAGCCAATGGAGGGTCTGTTGTAGTTGTTTTTTAAAGTCCATATAAGAAGTTCGCCTAAAATGAAATGTCGTTTTGTTAGCATAGGTGGCTAAACATTAATAAAGAAAGGAAAGGAGCAAAGGAGATCAGACATTATTAAGCATAATCAACTAGGGAGCATAAGCCTGCTTAACCAGGAAGCTACAGCTCACAAACCCCTGGGGATCACAGCATTGGGCTGCAAAGGAGATTAACACCCCTCCCTCCTCCATATAGGGAGGAAGGACCGGATTTTCAATCTCCCTGGTCCACCTGCCTAGACTTGGGGCGGGGGGTGGCGGGGCAGTGAGCACATGCACAAAAGGAGCCAAAATGGCTACCACAGAGGCCTGTCTGTCTAGCCTGGGAAAAGGATCAGATTGGATAAGAGACACAACCCCGGATGATCTAAGAAATAGATTAGTTATGGTGAGGACCCATAAGGAGCCCGTGAAAGTTTGGGAAGTTGATTGGTTAGTTTGAAGAATTGCCCAGTCTGTCCCAAACTAATAAATCGCTTCTCTCTCTCTCTCTCTCCCGCCTCTCCCTCCCTTTCCTCCTCTCTTCCCCCTCCCTTAGTGACAGGTACTCACCTATGTACTTGTGCATTTTGTAGCAGCCATGTGGATCTAGCAGCCATCTGGACCCTGCAGCAAACTGCACAGGCTCCACAAGACTAAGCTTTAATATGGCACAGAATTTGTGGACATTGGCCCTATTTCTGATCCTCATGAAGACAAAACTGGACTTTTTCATGGCAGGATGAATGGAGATGGGACATTTTAAACCTGGGGACAACCTTCTATCTTACCACACCACAACCTCCAATGCTTGGGTATCTTGGAATGCTTTCCCTGGGACTCCATGAAAATACACGATTTCCACCACAAGAATTTGAGGAACTTCTGCAGTGCCAAACCCACTCATCACCCACAGTGTTCACACCTTTGCTATAAATTTGGGGGTTCTCTTCGCAGCTCCCACCACCCCCCTGGATACCTTGCTCCACAAATAAAATACAGCTTTCACCACAGAAATGTTTCCTTCTCCTCAGCCCCTCCTGGGTGCTTCTGCTAGACATTATTTTAAATAAATGTGCCTCTTATGAAATGTTTACAGACACAAAGAGAAGAAGATGCTTCTGCCTCCAAAAGAACATGGGCTTTTAGGAAGAAGACAACTTGCTTCAGCAGCCATTCGGACAAAGCAGTACAAATAGCAAAGGATGAGGTGTATCTCACCCAGGGTGTCCCTGAGTAGAGGCTGCTCGACCACAAAGGGGGCTCTTAAGATTAATATTGGTGCTACTGTGGTTGCCAAGTTGGAAGGTGACCTCTTCAGTGGGTCCCAACTGTATGAAGATGGCTCAAGGAGGGAAACTCAAGACTGACATGATTTAGAAGAAACCACCTCCTCCAGGGAGAACCTGGCCCCTTGGGATGTGACCCCTCCTCCCAAGGCATCCTTCCTCCCACCCAACTCCATGGTCACAGACCCCACTCCCATTACCCGATGCCTCCATTCTCTGCAGACTGAGATCCACCTGAAATGAATCTGGAGGGAAAAGAGTTGTAGGAGGTGAGTGAGAGGCAGGGGCCCTATCACACAGGGAGAGTGAGATTGTATTCCAAATACAACGCTCAGCCATGGGAGGTCCACGCATGGACACCCCTGGCCTCTATCCTGCTTATCCCCAGCTCCTCCCACAGCTGAAAAAGAGACTACTGTTCTTTCTCCTTTTGCAGCTCTCTTAGTGCCTAGCACAGTGCTAAGTGCACAGTAGGTCCAAGGTAACCCCTTGCTGCCTTTGCTGATGGAAGGCCAGTACCGTGAATAATGAAACACGGAAACATTTCGGGCTGCAAAGAGAAACTACTGGCAGACTACTGCTAGCCCCTCATTTTATCCATGAAGGCACAAAGTCCTTGAAAGGAAACTGGCGTGTCCAAGGTCACCAGAGAGGTTATGGCAGAACCATGACTGGAACCCAGTTTTCTGATGGCCACCGTTCCTCAGATGACAGTGACTGTCATCTCCATTCTCATACCCCAAGTTGGTCTCAAATGCCGTCACCAATCCCCAAGGCCCAGAGAGACACATGACGTGGACCTAGGTGAGTAAACTGTTTACCTTCTTTCTGGTGATCTAAGCTTTCTTCCTGGAGAGGTCTAAACCAAGTTGCCCACCTCACGGCTCAGAGGGAGACAATAACCTCATGGCAGCTGCCCGGGGAGCCCACACAGGTGCCTGTGGGATTAAGCAGCTCCTGAAAACAACAACTTTCCTTTGCAGGAAGTTATTTTTCATCCCTGGGGCATAAGCCCAGGCAGCCAGCGCTGTGAGTGCCCAGCTGATATAATTAACTCCAGAAAGATAGAGCATGCCACACAAGCAAAATGGTCTGGACTCCTCCCAACAGGATTCCAAACCCCACGCCTTCCTGTGCGAATCGGCCCAGAGGCAAACCAGCCCGACACAGGCTCGTGTAGCAGCCAGGAAGCCAGCAGCCTGTGCCCTCTGAAACGCTGCCTTTTTGTGATTCAGCTTCTGTTTCAAGCTATTTTTAGTGTAAGCAAAGTTTGAATTTGAGGGAGGGTGGTTTGAAAACAGGGTCTTTTCTTCCTCTCTCCTTTTCAATGAGTTATTCCCTGTTTCCCTCAGGACAGTCACTTCACCAACAGCCACAAAAAGAAAAGGGAGGAGGGGAGACTGCAAAGAGAAGTGGAGAAAAGGTCAAAATTCAGCATCTCTGCTACAGCAGCCTGGGAATAGTTCTAGGAAGGTGATGGTTTCTCAGGCCTTCATATTAATCTCCTGGATCCTGGATTCTTCCCAGGTGCAAGAAACCAGTATGCCCAGTCCATGGACTCTCTGGATTAACGCACCTCCAGGAAGCAGGGAAGGTCCAGAGGTCTGCTTGCCCAAGCAGAAGGCACATGCAGTGTAAGGGTAACCTTCAAAGCCCTAGAGAAAGATCTGTGTCCCTGAAGGCTTGTCAACTGGGTACCCAGCTTCCACTTAGGTCCCTGGCTTCCCAGTTTTGTCGTGCTTCCATGTTAGCACCAGGCCAATTTTCTGCACTAAAATTAACTAGATGAACGAAAAGATAGCCCTGGTGCTTAAGAGGCCTGAGTACCTTTAATTGAGTTTCCAAGTGCCCTAATTCCTTAAGAGAGGCAGAGAAGCCACAGTCCTGCCCTAGTTTCCTCCCTGCTCAAACGCTGGAGAACATTTTTATTTTCAATAAAATGTTTAGGGCAATGGTGGACTTCTGTTATTGTCATTCCCCTGAAGTAGTTGTTCTTCTGAAGAAGTTAAAAAGGAGCCTCTTTCTGGACCCAGATTTTAAAAATGGGGATTCTAGTGTACCAAAAGGGGATGTTTGGGGCTACCAGCACGTCAGTATGCCTGCTCCTAAACATAGCCTACTAAACTTGGAAGCATCAGCTTATGCGTGGTCCCAGGTATAACTTTCCAAACACGTGCTCCACAGTAAGGGAAATGGCTAGTGACTTCATTGTCATTGTTGTTGTCATCGTCACCATCATCATCATCATCTCTGTGTTTGAGTCTCCCTGCTAAACTCTTGCAGCTGAAATGGAGGCTCTAAGGAATATCGATTATTCTGGCAAATAGGGGCTGCTGAACCACTGGCATCCTCCAAAGACTGTGGGGAAAAATCTCTCCCAGCCCAAGATGACCGGCTCCATTTCCTACAAAGCCTCCAGGGGGCGCCAGCTTTTGCTGGTTGGAAAGGGAGGGAGGGAAAGAGAGGGGGAGGGCAGAGTTTAACATTAGTCAAACACATTTGCCTAGATCCCTTGGGTCCAGAATGTGAGATCAGGATTGGAAAAGTCAGCTCTCAGCCCCACCCAAGGACTGAGGGATAGGCCACAGGTTCTGATTTATCAAAACCACTGCCACCCAAAAGCATTGTAGCAAAATATAGGCATAACATTTTGGTCGTCAAGTCTTTGAATGATTTCACTTTGCAGATTCACTGGAAGGACCATCATGTGTCCAATGCCTTGAATAGTGTCTGACACCTAGTAGGCAGCTCAGGAATGTCTGAAGGAACAGATGGACAGCTCAGAGGAGATGCCTTGCACATACAACAGAATCTGTATCCTTATCTCTTGGTGACTTGACACATTTTCCTGCATCCATCCAATGGATTTGAGGTTGCTGCCAGCCAAAATGAATGTTAAAGACACCTCCCCGTGTGCTAGGATGACAAGCCCTCTGAAACCAGCCCTGTGTTTGTCAGCCCCGCCCCACTTCCAGGGAGGGCAGGACATGGGGACCACGGTGAGTGCACTTGACCCTCTTTCCACAAGACTCATCTGACATTCTGCCAAGGCATTTCCTGTGACCCACATGCCTACAATGCATGGCTCCCAAGGACAGCCAGCCCTCCCTTTGCACCACTCACCCGTCCGCTCAGGAGGCTACAGGAAGTGAGAACTTCCTGGCCAACTTGACAATGGCGAGGCAGGCTGGCACGAGCCAGCTTCAGAAATGACAGGGCCCGAATTGTGTGTATGGAGCAAAGATCATCAGTTGGTTGGACCCAAACCAAGGTCTGCCTGGGATACTCAGACCCCTTTCAAATGGCTGTGCCCAGAGCTAGCTCAGCACTCTGAGAGGACGTCTGAGTTGGGTGTGGTCTGAGGGCTGCTACATGTCTGTTGCAGGAAAGGATTTATTCTCCACTTGACTCTGTATCTCCAGACCACCCACTTCCTCCATGGCATGGTGACTTAGCTCACACAATAACAAAAATAATAATAGCTAATGCTTACTAAGCACCAACCATGAAAGAGGCACTATCCTAGACATTTTATATTCATTGATGCATCAAATCCTCAAAACAACACTAAGAGGCAGGGACCATCATTATGCCCATTGAACAGATAAGGAAACTGAGGAACCAAAATAGGACGCAACTAGCCCATGGTAAAAGCCCAAGAGAGTGGTGGAGCAGGGCGACTATAGAGCAGGATTCAAACCCCCCTACTGCTTGCTCCACACATAGCGGCCCTCCACATTTCAAGGCCACAGCATGTCCCAGGGAGAGAAGAAAGGCAGAAGCTGGAGATTTGGGGATGCTAAGCGCTCTCTCTATCCTCCTTGGGGTTTCAATCAAACGAGAAAGAGACATAAGGAGCAAATGGAGATTAAAAGAGAGTAGAAGCCCCAGTTCAGACAGGGCTAGATCAGCAGAGGGGCAGGGCTCCTATCTCCAAGCCCCAACAGAGAACCTAAAATAGAGAGAACAGAGGCAAGATGACTGGCAAGGGAAGGCCAGCCTGGCCCACCTGCTGCACAGATACCAAAGTGCCCTGCCTTATTTATTAGGAACCCACTGACTGGGTGCTACATTCAATTCTGTGTGTGGGAAACACCAACAAAATATGAGGGTTGGCTAAATGGATGAATAGGTACAAATGGATGCACAGACAGGAGGATTAGGTGGAAGGACAAAGCAGGCATCACTTCCCACCCCCATTCCCCCTACACCGAAACCCCAGAGAAGGGAGGCAACAGAGGCTCCTCCTTTCTCCAGAGCTGTCAAAGATTGATTTTTGGAGCTCTCCTTCATTTTCAGAGGGGGGGTCAGAGAAGCCAACACACCAGCTAGTAACATTAACAGCTGCTCTTTACAAAACACTCTGGAGAGGCAGCACACAGAGCACGTGACCTGCAGGCCAGCAATGCAGACCAGCAGCCAGTGCAGCTGAGGCACCAGCCTGCAGGCCAGAACCAGGGGCACTCTCTGTCATAGGGACCAGACTCTGGGCTTCCAGGTGGGGTTTGGGGTGCAGTGACAGCAGAGCATGCAGGCAGTAAAGGGGGCAACTTAGGGAGAGACCCTGCTATAGAATTTCCATATACATTCCACTGACCGTGGGAAGGGGAAATCTTAAGCTGAGCCAGCAGAGAACCTGCTATGGAACTTGGAAGCCCCCGGCGCTGGCCTCTGTCTCCCCATCTCTCCGCATCACCTAGTTGAGCTTATGGAGGTTAATGAAGGACGTCTGTACAAAAAAGGGGATAGATGACACATCTTAGCCATTACCTTGTGCCATGAGGAACTGCAGAGCAGTCCCATTGACCACTTAGAGAGGGACAGTGGCAGTCACAGAGCAGGAGAACTTGGTGACTTAGTTCGGGGGTTGGCAAGCTTCTTTTGTCCAGGGCCAGACAGTAACTGTTTTAGGCTGGTGGATATTTCAGACTCTGTGGATGCTACTCAATTCTGCTGTTGCAGTGCATTGCAAAAACAGCCATAAAAATATGTAAATGAGTGAGCATGGCTGCATCCCAATAAAACTCTGTTTATGAACACTGAAATTTGAATTTCATATAATTTTCACATGTCACAAAATATCCTTCTTTGGCTTCTTTTAAAATGATTTAAAAATGTAAAAACCATCCTTAGCTTGCAGGCCATACAACACAGGCAGTCAGCCAGATTTGGGCCATGCACTACAGTTTGCTGATCTCTGGGCTAGTTCAATGTTTTCCCAAAGTGTGTTCTTGGTGATGCGCACGGTGCTTCATGAGAAAGGGTTCCACGGTGCGATAGGCATGGGAAATGCTAGGGGAAAAGATCTTTTTGCTTTCTTACTGTAGGATTTCTTCGATACCTATGTGCTGATACACACTGGCGATCTCAAAAACGGGATGAGAAATAGTCTGCCCGAGCTCCAGGGAACCACTTTTATCCTGGAACATCTCCTAGGTCTAGTTTTCCACAGAACCTCATTGGAACAGTAAGAATGAAGTCTGGCCAACGGTCAACAACAGGGCCACCCGGGTGACCATGCCTCTCTGTGACACTCTCTGGGGACAGGCAGCTCATTACCTAAGTGCTGGACTCAGGGACTTCTCCAACTCATGTTTTTTCACCCAGTGATGCTGGCTCACAAGTAATAAATTTAGTGCATCATTCATCAGATGAAGACAAAAATCTCATATTTAATAATTTTATAAAGAAAGCATACATTCTTTGACTTACTGATTCATATCCACAATATAAACTCTAATTATGCACGGGATAAAATGAAGAGCTACTAGTAAGTACTAAAAGAGAATTAGTATTTCCATTAAAAGAAGTCTCACTTAAGGGAGTTTAAAAATAAAACTCAAATAAAATCTCCATTTACTCCCAACTTCACAGAGAGCAGGATCTACCTGTTCGATATGGGGACATTCTTCGTAAAACTACGTGCCCATGAGACCTCTAGTCTTTCTGCTGCATAGGGCATCTGTAGGTGACATAAAAATGTCATGCAGATTTGCCAAAAACGTAAAAAAATAATGAGTAGAGCACAGAGGAGAGGTAAAGAGAAAAACATGAAAATGTGAGCAGTGTGTGAATTTGCCACCAGGCATCAGGAGAAATGCCACCAGCACCATGAGCCACCTAAAGGGAGAAAGGGTGGCAACGAATGTCACGCATTTGATTGGGTGTATGCCCCTGTGCGCCTCCACTTTGTTCAACTTCATGGGCACACAGTCCAGCAGTGAGCACATCTGTTTGACTCTGCGAAAACCAACAGGATTACTTCTATGTGAAAGGTGTATTTGATGCATATTTTCTCTTGGGCCCTGACAGATAAGGATAGAATGGCCAGACTACGTATATAATGCAAAAGCAGAATGCCACACATACGATATATTTACGACGACAAAGGAAAAGACTGGCATTTTTCTTTCTCTTTACTTTGACTAATCATCCCCCAGACATTTAAGCAAGTAGCATATATTTTCAGTTCATGGGTGAGACATGGATGCATCCTGGAGCAACAGTCAAATGTAGTATAGGACCATGGGAATATGGGGAACATAATCAAAAGTGATTCGAAAGGCTCTATCTTTGCTTAAGTAGCTGACAGCTATATTAGCAAGACCAGCCTTTGAGGATAAGCACAAAACACTGACTCTGTAACGAACGGGATTCAGGTACAGTCCAGGCAGTGTGGACACTGCTTACACTTGGAGCTGAAGTCATGCTGGGCCACAAGCCACAGTTTTTCTAGGGAGACGGTCACTCTGAGATCCACGTGGAAATTAATGTGAATACTCAGAAATAAGGTGCTGATGTAGATGCTGTGAGTGTGTGTATCTCTGTGTCTGTACCATTCCCCATTATGAATGGGTTCTCTGACACCATCACTCTTGTGCTATATTATCTTAGAGAATTCCTTCCTAAGGAATTTCTTTCAATTTTTGACTTTCAATTTCTTTATTTATAAAATAAGGAGATGAACTAGACCAAAAGTCAGCAAACTATGACACGTGAAATAACTCTGGCTCACCGCCTGTTTTTGTAAATAAATTCTAAATGGAACACAGTCATGCCCATGTATTATTGGTGACTGCTTTCGAACTATAAAGGCAGAGTTGAATAGCTGTGTGAGTTCCTATGGTCTGCAAAGCCTAAAACACTTACTACCTGGCCCTTTACAGGAAAAGCTACCACCTCTGAACTAGACTCTCACTAATTGATTTTGGCTTATGTTTCCATAAAGTACAGCCAAACAATACAAAAGCTGACTCAGTGTGTATCTTGCCTTCTTTATCTATAGGCATTGCCTTACTCTTAGAAGGATTTTAATTTGCTCAAAAAACTGTGCGGAGCACTTAACCCATGCCATGGAAAGTTCAAGAGAAGAGTGAGGAAATAAGGACAAAGAGAAAAAGAGAGGAGAGATACCGAGACAAAGCCAGGGGCATGTGAATACACAGTTTGCAAATCCCAAGCCTCTGTATTTTATATAGGCCACCAACTTGGCTCCAAGCAGCCACGACACAAAGAGAGCCATGCTCCCTCTCCCAATTTATAGTGTTCACGAGAGGTTCGCCCGGAGAACCACAGCAAACCCTGGCACAAAGAACTACTTATCCCCCGAATCTGTGCACAGAGCAGATAGGGTGACATGCGGCGAACAAACTCCCCACCCATGCCCAAACAGCAGCTGGGAGGTATCCTGAATGCATTCGTGGCTATGTGGAAACGCCCTCAGTGTGGGCCGCCTCCAAATCCCAAAGCAGAGTTGATTGGCAATACTTCTGGTATGTCCCAAAACTTTATAATCAGAAAACATTTTTAAATAAATATTTTTTAATTAAAGAAAAGATAAAGGAAGCAGTAACCCTGGACAGCCTGGTGTTCACTTTGAGGTGGACTCGCTCGGCCATGTGCTCCAAGAGAAGGCTCTGCCCAGCCTTGCTGGTTTTGTGAAGCTAAAGCCCAAGCGCCAAGGTGAGACACAAGGCAAGGACCGGCTGTCTGCAGACCTGGAATTATCAAGGAATTATCACTTTGACGATAAAGCTCCAGGTGTTCACTATAAAAAGCACTGGTCAATGATGACAATCATTGCTCATTTTTACATGAGCTTGACGACATTATATCTAGTTTATCGTTGTAAGTAACTCACCCCCCGGATCTCTGCCGCTCCCTGCTTTATGCCCAGTGCCTAGAATAGTGCCTGGTGCAGGTGAGAAACAAGTGCAAACGAACGATGTGCCCCTCTGAGAGAGCCCGGACAGAAGGGGAGTCTGCAGCTATGCCGAGGCTGTCCTGATGCATCCTTCCCCAGCTGAGCCTTGTCCACAACACCCCTGGCTTTGAGCCTCTCTCACCTGTGGCAATGAGACAGGTGAAGGGGGTACCCAGATGTGCAGGCTAAGCTCCTAAGCCATGCATCAAAAAGAACAAATTAAACATTGAAAAGGGGAGCTCTGAACAGCCGGGTGTCTAGTGTTGCTCTTAGTCCCACTGTTGGAAGGCTAAACATTGGGAAGGCTCAAGACAAACGCAGCTTTGGGTTCTGAGCAGGCACCGAGACTTCGATGTGAAATCCGCTCCTTGCTCAGGGCAAGGACGTGCCTTCTCCTAGAGCTGAGGCCTATTCTGGAACTCAGGGAAGCCTGCTCTCTGTGCAATGGGACCTGCTCTGTTCTGAGTGTGCCGGGGCAGCGCAGGCAGGGTTTTCTCCAAGGGGCCCTTCGGAGAGCAGCTGGCTTCCTGGGCAAGCAGGCCTGGGCAGACTGTGCTTGTCCACGAAAATGTTAAAAGAATCCAGCCAAGTAGCCTTAGGACTTCATTGGCTCAGAGACAATAAAGTCAAAATGTCACAGCCAATGCGACAGCTGGCAGTGGCTTAGAAAAGAAAAGGCATTATCTTTGACTTGGAAGTAATAACACAGAAAGAGCACCAGACAGGGAGTCCAGAGCCTGCAGGGACTAGCGTGGAGGCTGCATATTCTTAAGCAAGTCATTGCCCTTCTTATGCTTTGGTTTTTTCAACTATAAAATGGAAATGCATTCATTGATAGGAATGGCTTGCTTGTTTCCTTGTAATGAATCTCCACAACACCACAGCAAAATGGAAGACACAAAAAATTCGACATGG